>VWZY01005697.1:41913-74224 GCA_013399075.1 Chloroceryle aenea | reverse complement strand
CACACTGAGAGCTAATTAGTGCCCTGATTTAGTGTAAAAGCAAATGTGAATAACTGTTCTAAGCTGCCAGACATCTTTTATTTTTCACAGGGTTTTCACTGGAAATCTCCTAATTTTCAGCAAATACTTTCCACACCTTTTCTAAGGTCTCTGAAATCCCCATCTGGTGCCTTAAAACAGAATCTCTGATATACAATTTTTCCTCCAGTTATGCCAAGCATAGCAAGGAAATGCATGGAAGCAGAGCAGGCTCAAACTTAAAGCCTCTGCTTTGCAAAAATTACCTCACTATCCTCAGTGAACAAAACTTCACCAACAAAGCTTTTCAGCACCAAAAATTCTTTTTAAATGTTTCAAATTTTCTTGAATTAGGCTGTCACTTTTGCAAATGTTCTGTGAAATTTTAGCAGCAATTACAACTAAGCAAGACTTTTCAAAGAAAGGAATTCTTAAAAAGGAACAAAGATAAAAAGAAACAACGCTAGCTGGGGAGTCAAAACTCTCTTGAAGTGGAAATAAAGCCCCATCCTGTGTCTGAGAAGCCTCACGGTGTAGCCCGGCGGATTGAGGAGCACTGGGTCTCCCCGTGGGGTCTGACCTGCGTGACCCTGTTGACTTCACAGCTTCCTGAGCCCATTCCCATCCGTTACACAGGGACTGTCTATGTGTGGACGGGCAGAGTTCTGGGTCAAAACTCTCTCTGTCCACAGTTTTATAGTGGGGTTTTTCATGGTGTGCTACCTCTCATTTGGGTTCCTGGGCATTCCTGTATTTCTAGGAGTGGATAAGAATGTACTCTGTGATGAAAGTAAAAGTGGTATATCCAGTAACTTTGATGTGAAACTTGCACATCCCCCATCTGACAGCATAGAAATCATTGGTCAGCACTGATCTTGTCTCCTGCATTTTAGGGTTCATCCTTCCAAGACAGATCATGCCCCAGGGACACAGACTGGTTCCCGAGTAACTTAACGTTCAATCTTAACACAAATACAAGTAAAGAATACCTGCATCCCCATCAAACCCACTCACTCCATGGCTAACTGAAAGCTTTCTAAGCAAACATTTCATTCTGCTGGCTCCAAAATAATGGTGGCACTTAGGGCTTTGACTTGGTGGCATAAACTATAAACAGTAGCAGCAGACACTGGGAAAAGAAGAAGAATTCTATATCAAAAACATAGAAGAAAGAGTCCAGCATCTTCCTTGTGAAATGCCAGCTCCAATCTGTACAGAGCCAGTGGTAAATTACCCACCTGTTTTCACTTACTTAACATTAAAAAGCACTTATACATCATTACACTTTTGTATCATATTAGTGAAAATGAATGCTAGAGCAATATGAGGTAAACATTGTTAATGTGGGAGAAGACTGTTTATATTTTCTAATGATGGGATTAACTATGGCAGTGATAGATACACCACGCTCCTTTGAACCCCAGCTCACCACCAAAAAAAGCCACGTGGCAGCACAAATTGATCTGCGAGGCCAAAATGGGCTTTTCTCCTGCTTTTGGAGACCGTTGCAAACAAAGCAGGTTTGCCAACTTAAAACAGCCTGGCACTACCCTGAGCACTGTCCTGGAGACCCAGAGGCTTGTGTGCATTTGTTCAACTTTACTGTTGGTTTCTGTCACTTATAAATCTTTTTCTCTTTCATGCAATTTGAAAGTAAAAGGGTGTCATTTAATAAATATTTTGTTAGTGCATTTCTTCTAGAAGTTCTGGGACACTCAGTTAAGTTTTCCAGCACGTCCACCTCTCGAGTTTGAACATGCCAGTGTCTGACTTAGAGCAGACTGGGCAGGGTCTGATCCAAAGTCCACTGAAAGTAGAAAGGCTCCTGCTGAGGGCATGAGGTGTTTTATTGGCCCCACCTGCCCATGACACAGAGAGAGAAGCCGTGAAATGGATGGCAACAGGGACATGGCACTCCTGGGAATCACTCTGCTGAATACTGAGCTTTGGGTTAAAGTGGCACAAGCCTTTTGATGGCACAGCCCGTGCCATCCCTAGCAGCCCTGCGTGCTCTGTTTCCACCCACGCTGCTCTTCAGGGTAGACGCTTTAGCACGCTGTGTGGTGCTTGGAAGGGCTGATGTTCCTGTCCTGAGGGCAGGATTGCTTTCAGTTTATTCCCACCCAAGGAATGTAAATAAAATGGCACCAGGACCATGCATTTAATATCCCACTAAACCCGGTGTGCTCAGCACTGGCTTTCCACGGGGAAGTGCTGCAGAGTGGCCCTTCCCAGATGCCTGCCTCCCCATCCCATATAAAGGGGCAGAATGGCAGCAGAGCCTGAAGAGAATTACACAAAGTCACACCACCCACTTCTTCTCGCTAAACCTCAGCAAATTTCTCTTCTGCAGATTGTTCCCGAAGCTCTTCCACCTCCACATCCTTGCAGGGATCCTCAACCCCTGCCGGGCAGGTCTCTGGAGACGCCTGAGGGGCCAGAGGTGATGGGAGAGCTGACTGCAGGCTGCTGCTGCTCCCCCCTGTGAGAGGCTGCAGAGTTCCCCGGGGCACCGCGGGGCACCTCGCTGCCAGGGCTGGGGAAGGTTCGGGATGATCTTCAAGGGGGAAAAAAAAAAAAAAGCCTATCTGAAAAACGGAGAAGAGATAATAACACTTGTGGCTGTACAAGCGCAGATAACGGCAAAAATAATCAAATCTCATGCTCCTGGGAGGAAACTAATTGCACACAGGGGTCAGGAAGACATTTCCATCCACTGTAGAGCATTGCACAGTTGGCTGCCGCGTTGTTATTATGAAAGAGGGAAGGGGAAGGAGGAAGGGGGATTTTTGCCTGGGCTGTTGTTTTTTTCCCTGAAGAGGTGGAGGGAAAGGCAAGAATGGCTCTTGTTTGCCCTTAAGCATCAAGAGCTGGCTGGCGTCAGAGGCATAATACCAGGCTGGATGGATACAGTATGGCAACATTGATGTGTCCAATGGATTGGGAAAGTGGGATGCATCTCTCCATGCGCACACATCTGCTATCCCTCACTTGTGAATGTTACTCCAGATGGTAATCAAGAAGGTGGTTTTATAACCCACATTAAGAGGACTGTCTGCTGACAAGTTATGTGTTTTCTTCCCTTGAGTACATGCTGTTAAGATGGATAAGTGCAAATGGTTGAAATTTGGTTGTTAACTCTGAATAATAATAATACTTTGCATTTCTATTGCATCTTCCATCCTAGGATCTCAAAGCACTTTGAAAACACTAATTAACTGAATCTTACTGCACTGCTGTGAAGCAGGTAATTATTATTACCATTTTTTACAGAAAAAGAAGCTTTGTCATAGCGAAAGAGACTTTTCCTGGGTCACCAAAGAACCAAAAATAGTCAAGAAATGATGATGACTTTTCAAAGTAAATTAGAAATGTTGCATTAATTTCCTGGAAAATAATTTGGTTTTGTTTTTGTTTTTTTTTTTTTTTCCCAATGAATAAATTAAGCCAAGCTTCACATATTTTCAACTTTTGAAAACCTCTTTTTTCGGGACTAAAACTCTAAAAAGAAACTACAGACCTTGCACTTTTCATTTTCTTGCTGAACAACCAGAAAAATATCAAGAATGAAAATGGGCTACGGAAAGCTGAGTTAGTCAAAGAGATAGTTTGATGATTGTAATTAATTAATAATAAGAGTATGGTGCAAACCCATGTCAACTTCAGTGCAAATTCCCATTCCTTTTGGCCTTATCAGATAGTTCATTACTCTCTTTCCTCACCCTCTGGAAAAAAAGCAAAACAAACCCAAAAGCACAACAAACTGTGAGGTCTACAAGGCTTGTTTTTGCTCTGCTTTTCTATTTTTGATTCCTGTCATCTGTATAAAAACACCCTCTAAATGTGCTGCTGAAGGCTGAGACTTCATGGACAATAGGCTCATAAGCTTGCATAAATGAGAAAAAGACAGCAAGACCAAGTTTCAGTGTTGATTTTTGCCTGTTGAATAATATTAGTTATTTGATTTTCAGACCCAGAATCCAGTCTTAAATTAGAGGAAGATGTTGTGGTCCCGTCAAAGAATCGAAGACAAATTCTGCTAATCCTTTTGAGAGTGAGACAATGGTAATGGGGGGTAAGGAATGATGTCTGGGTGGGCAATATTGCCTGTTCATTTCCTCGGCTTAGCTGCTGATTGTCACTCTTGTGCCTTTGAGATGCCCATAAGCTTCCAGGGAGACTACACGAAGGTAGAGAAGCTTAATTATGTAGGCTGCTATTTACTAGGTTTCAGCTGAATCCATCAAACTAACTTTGCTTTAACCTGAGCCAGATTTGATTATGAAGCCAATTTATTGAGTGGTTTCTCCTCTGGCAGTGCATCCTTTGATTTAGATACAGACACTTACCTACTTGAAAAGTAGCCGCGTTATGACGAGATTTATATTTTAAAAAGCAATATTACCCAGAACATAATTTAAAAACAAACAAACAAACAACAACAACAACAAGAAGCCCTTTGAATCTAGAATAATGGCTACCTGTAAGGCAGCAGCTCACTTGAGAGATTTTGCTCAAGTAACTTATAACTATCAGCAGAACCCCCCGGGGAATTACCGCTGTTTTTGCAGAAGCTGTTTGCAGTGGAATAAACAGACAAGTGCTCTATATATCATTTTAAGTAAGACAAATAAAGTTCTGCTTCCTCCTTACAACGATGTCATTGTCACTTATATAAGAATAATTCTGTGTGACTTTTTATGAATCTTTCCCCTGTGCAGAAGTACAATGGCCTAATTTCCTAGGCTGCCTATTATAAATAAACGGCCTTCTTCAGCAATCTATAGCCAAACTGAATTGGTCTCACCACGAACACAGTGGTCTAGAAATGCTAAGGTGTGTTTGAGCATCAGTGAAGGGTGGAGGGAACCCCCACCACCCCAGAGGAAGGTATGTCCATACATTACATGGGTTCAGCCCAGGAATAGCTGATGGGGAAGGCCTGGGGAAGCCACTCCTTTGGTCAGACTTTGCCCTTATAACTCATGCAATAGCTGGGAAATGCTTTCATTTACTTTGGGTTCTCAAGGAGGCGACAGTAAATGCCTGGTAGTTGCCAGTGTGGAAGAGAAAAGAGCACAGCCCCCTGTTTCCCATACGACCGCCCGCTACTGTTGTTATGAGGAAACTCTTGGCTGGTAAAAACACGTTAAAAAATTAATAAAAAAAAGCTAGAAAGTGTTATTCAGAATGTAATTTTAACACATTGTGAAGGGCTTTTAAGGGGAAATCTGTGTGGGGAGGGCTGTTACCTCTCTACGGCTCCAGCTAATGTAGCTGGCTGCCCAGGGGAATGCCAGAGGGAGAGAAAATGGGAGAAATAATATTAAAAGGGTGGGAACGTTATTTTATAACTTAAAAAAAAATATTTGTTTTCCCCAGAGCCTTTCAGGTCGGTTTGCTCTTCTGTCTCTGTTTGATCTGCCAATAGCAAAGCCCATCTCTGCAGTGATTGTGGAGTTCTGTCTGATATTCCCTGCGTGCCGTGAGCATGGGGATTTCATTTCATACATCATTTCCAGTGAATACCCTCAGTACAAAGCACAGAAGAAATTTCTCTCATACACACATGCACACGCTCAGGTCTGTGTGTGCGTGCATACATGTCTGTGTGGCCACATGAATCAAATCATGCTTGGCAAAGAGATACCCCTTACTTCTGGTGTAATTTATGTGATAAATTGTATTATCCCATGTCCTTCAGTGCCCCTCCTGCTCTATCCTCCCTGCAAATCTCTCTGCCTGGATTTTTTTTAATGTTCTGAACCTCTGAGGGTAGCCTCAAAAAGGTTGCTATTAAAACAACCAAAAAAACCCAACCCACCAAAGCCCAAAACCCCAGCAGAGTAACATTTCTTTTTCTCCTTATAAGTGGGAGCTACCTTGTTCCTTCTCACCTCCTCCAAAAAATTACAACCAACTCAAGTCCCAGGACAAACAGCCTACACAGACAGACCCATTTACAGCCCAGTATTTTACAACCCAGTAGGGTTAGAAATGTGTACTGGAAAAGGAAGATTTCTAATGAGGCACAGTCGAGCTTTTATGTCCAAGGTATCAGATTTTAATATGATACTGGTTTGTACTTTCTAGAGGTTTCTACAGCAACAGAAGTCTTGTTTCTTCAGCCTTTTGAGTTCTGTTTAACTAGACTTGTGAAAACTAAAGGGAAACTCTGTTGCTAAGTGAATAGACATTAATAGAAGGACACAAAAATTCACAGAAGTCCTTCAGAGTTTGTGCACAGCAGGAGGAAAATTCTGCATCCCCTCTTTACATCGTTTATACATCTTCCACTACCTGGAACTAATCTGGCCATTCTCAACTCACAGTGAAGATGCACCCAAGCCTAATATACCAATACTTTCCTGTGCTATTTTAAGGTACTTTGAAATCCCTCTATGAGAACTTTCAATACAGGTACCACATGCAAGTCTTCATTTTGATGGTTTTTTTTTAAATCCATTCCTCCCGGTCTTCCATTTACATCAGAGTTAATGAATAGTAACAGAACCTTAGTGTTTATATACCAAGTAAGATATATAATTTATAGACCACTGGGAGCCAAGGACAAAGGACTGGAAGAAAACTCCCGAGTCATCTATATCCTTAGAAACGTGTGGCTCCTCACTGGACCATTATGGAAGCTGTAGGAGCTGCTGGTGAGCCAGCCCTGCCCCTCCCCTGCAAGCAGCTGCCAGAGTTTCCTCACACCCTGGGTGGCCGAAGGACATGGCATATGTGCCACAGCTCTCCACTACTTTCAGAGGTGGTTTATTGCTTTAGGAGAGTTGGCAGGGCTCAAACACACACCTCCACCTTGTGTGGCTGTGCCATCCCCTCCCATGTGAAGTTTTATCAACTCTCACTCATCTCTTAAGGAGACAGCCAGTCTATGGGCAGTCTCTTTTAATAACCAGCTTCTCTGGTTTAAGGAAAAAAATCATAGTATCTAACCTAAACTTTTCCTTCCTTTGTTTGAGGCAGCTGCTTCTTGTTCTACCTCCTTGTACTAATGTGAAGAATTCCCTTACTTCATTAAACGCACTTCTACATAATGATAATGTCCCCAGTGAGTGATCTCTGTATAAATTCAGTTCCTCTGATATTTTCCCATATGTTTTATATTCTGATCTCTGTATCACTTTGGTGGTTAGTCTCTGTCAGTTCTCCAGTGCAGTACCTACCTTATAGGAGGACCATAAAGTGGTTTGGGTGGTGTCATCCTAGATTTCCAGAGTTGCCATATCACTCTTCTACTTTGATATGAGGCTTCTTTTTAATTGCACACAAGAATACTGGTGCTGTAGTTTACTTCTGTTGCAGCACAAATGTATGTTTCATAGAGAAGCTAGAATAACACTCTCAAGCCCTGTCACTGGTTTCTAGATAGCTCCTCTTCAGCTATATCTCTATCATTTATTGACACTCCCAGACTATTGTATTTGTTGAAATCCCCATTCAAAGTGCCTGTGGACATAATGTTGCTGTATTTTCTGAGTTATCTCTTTTTTTGGTTGCTGGCTGTATATACAGCATTTCTGAGATGTTGTGAAATATAAACCTGCAAAAAGAGCACGTTTATAAGACAAAGTGACCTTGATTGAAAGGGTGGCTGTCAAAACTGATGACACAGCAAATTGCCCATCTGCACAGACTCCGAATAAGAACATTTCAAAGCTCATTTGTGGGCTGATGTTGCCATTTAACGCAGTTTTCTACAAATCATTCATAAAATTAATGACCACAACTGATGCTTGTTTCTCTCAAACTCTTCTGTGAAAAATAGTTCTTCCATTGATTCAGGAAGATCAGTAAAGGAAGGGGTGTTACCTGAAGAAAATTGAATGAAGGAATCTTCACACAACTGCAGAGACTTGGGTTACTGGTAACATTCTGGTTTACTGCATAATTTTGCTCTTCACAATCCACCCATCAGTTTTTCTGTTTTTAATGCAGGTTTGTTCTGTAGCTTTCAAAAATGTTTGTAAACAAACTTGTCACTTGTCTCCCTGACATGTCCCTGACACTGACTTGCTGGCCCCTTGGATGGTGGTTTGAGGAGGGATAGCTTTGGCTCTTTAACTTTTCTGCTGCACACCTTGGGCTGAGAATATTTTTTCCTATCTTCTCAAAAGATAGGACTTCACAGTTCATGCAGCCCATGTCCCAGGAGTGGAAGTGCCACTTCTAATTTCCCATACTCCAAATACCTCCTTTTCCAGAACTCTGGATTTGAAATTAACCTCTTCAGCTGATAGTAGAATTGCACAGAGACTTTGCAAAAGGTTTCACAAATCAATTACTATTTACTCTGACAAACATGAGCAATGTTCAATTGTAATGAAACAACTAAATCCTACTGCTTGTTACTGATCCCTCCAGGTATCTTTCCAGCTTAGGCTAGCTGTCATTTAAGACCAATTTCTTCCCTTTTCTTTTGGATGGGTACCCTTCTAAGTCATAGAAATCTATCTCCCTCTTTAGCAGATATTTTACTTCTCCCTGAAATAGTTTTCGAGTTTAAAACTTCTTCCCTCTGAAAGCATGGCCCTCTGGCAGTTTTTCTGCCCAAGGGTCCTGTATCTCTGGGGCCTCTCCCTGAGGCTCTCAGGCTGTGGTTTCACAGTGTAAAGTGTAGCTCACCACTGTTAGCTTAACCCACATCCTTTTACCCCAACGACCATTTCTTACTCCCCCTGTAAATGGTGCCATTTCCCAATGTCCTGGCACAATTGCTTGTGGGACAGAGCTGTGAACTGGATCAGGAAAATCACCCACCTTTTAAAGCATGCAGCTGCATCCCCCTCCCCTCATAAATAATAGTGATAAAACAGCACCAGGTTCTATACTTTCTAAAGCCAAATATTAACAATTAATTAATTGTTGTTGCATAAAGATTTTCCAGTGAATCTTCACCAGGAGGGTTCAAGAAAATTAATATTTTTCAAGTATTAGAGGAGCTGTCCTTTGTGTGCCAAGAGCTTGTAAGTCACAGGCTGCTCAGAGATGGAGGAGGAGGCCTAATGCTGTCTCCTTAGCACAAGGAGGTGACAGTACATACTCTGTAGGATGGCTGCAGTGCACAAGGATTCACACAGCATATAAATCAAATTGAATGTCAGAAGAAATTTATAAAAAGAGAGATATGTGTTAACATGGAGAAATGGTTTTGCAGAAAACTACTTTCTTGTTACAGAGATTTCAGTACTGATTTGGAATGCAACTTAATTAAAGTCTCACCGCCTTATTATGATCCCCAACTAATTTTACACTGGCATAATTCCATGAACTTCCATGCAATTGATATGACTGTAACTCAAAGAAGACCCTGGATCAGTGGTTCATTGCACAATTACCCGCATGAATTGTGTTATCTGCTGTCTTTCTATTAGACCATCAGTGATTTCCTATAGAAAATGGGTTACATAGGGAACCTCCTTCTGGACCAACACATTCAGCTGTGTAATAAACTCCTAAGAATCATGTACAATGATTCTATCTCTTTGGGTTTTTTTACTTTATTCATGGTGTGGTCATTCATTTCAAAATCTCTTCCCTAGGTAAAAGGAACATATTTTGGGACTCTGGAAAACCCTGAAGCATGAACTGTTTTCCTGAGCCTGATACAGTGGTCCTGAGAATGTGGACTCCCTTGTCCATCTGTGAAGTCTCATAGGTTTCCTGTAGGTGTTGTCATCTATTGTACTAGTGTCCACATGAAAAGGAAGAACATGGACACTGCCAGGGGACCTTGCACATGTAGTTACAGCTGGAACCCCCTTTGGTTTCATGAGTGGGTACACTTAGCATACCAAGGATCTGATGGGAATATCTTGATTTGCTTTTGCTGTGGTTTCACCTATGGCATGATCAAGGAAGGGGAAGGCACAGAGACCAGTTCCACACACCACAAAAGGAGCCAAATTGCAGAGATAAATGCCAAGGTAACCCCAAAAATATCAAGTCATACCTATCAAGACATACACATTGTATGTCCAGTTAGCACATCAAACACTGAGATTATTGCCTGTTCTCTCAGGGAAAATCCCAGGAGAGGTGGCTCCGCTGAGGAGCAGCTCTGAGCATCCTGGGAGGGTTTCCAAAGTGCACACTCAAGCAGAGAAGAAAACCAGATCTGGTCATTTTCAGGAGACTGTATATGCAAAACATCAATGTTTACTACAAAGAGACTGTTGCCATGGCATTATGTTCTTGAGTCTCAGGGTGATTTAAAGATATCCTGGTTTTCCTCACTTCTTCCCTTCCTAGTTCAGCTCCTCTCCAGCCAAGGCTGAGTTCAAAGATCACCCAATTAGTGAAAGAGAATAGAATAAAAATATTTCCATCCTATTCCCCCACCTAATCAAGATAGTTTAATATAAGACAAACTTTCAAAAGGCTTAACTACACAAGGGAAGTCTTTAGGCTCACTACCAGGAAAGAACCATTCAAGGTGAAGGCAAGTAGGTAGTTTCAAAGCAATATGGACAACAATTTAAAGCTAAGCCAAGCTGCCTGTGAAATCACAGGACTCCCCAAAACAACAACATTGTTCTTTTCCAGTATATTGCCCCAGGGGCTGCAAAAAGTATGTTTCAGTTTTTCTTTATGGTGACTGTTCTGCTAAGTTTCTTCTCCCTTCTTACTGTCTCCCCAAGCTCTTTTCTGCCAGATCTGATAAATTAACATCCAGCTGGTCAGGTTGCTACTTTTGGGGTGAGAAGGTCAGTATTACATTGTCAGTGCTGCTCCCTGAGTGTCAGCAGATCTTTGGCTTAACACCAAACAGCGAGACTCTATAACAACACACAGCACATATTTTGCAATTTACTTCTCCACTAGTTCAATTTATTTCCTTTTCCTTTTTTTTTTTTAGTTTGGAAAAGGCACCTTTCACACAATCTCCACCCTGACCTGACAGGGACCTGTAACTCCCTTTGAAGTCCTTTGCGGTTCTCTTTCAATGAAGTGAATGGGAGGTCACAGAATTGTCATTGCACATCATTAGTATGTTTTATACTTGTGTATTTATGTTGCTTGGTAGTGTTATCCTTGCATCACAAATAATCCTCATCTAATCTCAGGGGGCAAACAGCTTCCCATAATGTCAATTCACAGTGCGATTTCTTCATCAGTGCAAGATTGTGTTTTAACACAGAGGCTTCTTGGTTCAGGAAAAAACATCTCTGGGTAACAGGAGGTCCAAGCTTCCTGATTATCCACACTCTTATTGACCATACAGAATGAAACTACCCACTCGGAGCGGAAGTGCAGGTTGGATGTTTTTCAGCACAGTGCAGCAGTTATTTTGTGCAAACACAGCAAGCTTCTGCTTTACCACTCTCTGATGGAAGTATTCAGAATAGTGGTACACTAGAGAGTGAGGAAATTAATTTAGATTTTGAATAGAAGTAGATATCAATTATTTGGGCTTTTAAAAAAGATTGTCCGAATGTCATGCTCGGAAGGAAAGTGTAACAAGTCCTGATTGGGGTTTTTTTCACACTTTGTTTGTCTGCAAGTATCGTACGTGACACTTAAGAGTTCAAAGGTTTGAATTCAGCTGACCTATGTCTGCATAAACAACGAAGCTATAAACAGGGCTATAAAAATTACTTCTTAGATTTAGTTTTGTCAGATTTTCTTAGGTAGATTGGGGATGTTTCATAGTATTGTTGTGGTTTCAGTTTTTAAGGAGGCTGGCTGCAATCATGCATTCACTGAGCATGCATGAATAGTACTGACAGCACACCTTATTTCCCAGGGCAAACTTGCCTTGGGATTTACATAGGATCAGATGTTGCTCCTGGTATCCGTGTGCCACATCCATGTTGTCAGTGTATACAGGAAAGCCCTCTAAATGGGTACTATATGGTGGGAAGAGAAAAGGACCAGTTACACAATGTCCCCAGTCACCAAGGGCTCACAGTGATATATGCTACAGGTAGATAATCCCTTTTACATCAGGTAAATCCCTTTTACATCAGGATAATCCCTTTTACATCACCTTTTAGATAAGATTTTTAGAACTACGTGTGGCATAATAATACTAGACAATGAAAGGAAGAGAAAAGAAGGATTTTTGAAGCAAGAGCTTTCTGTGCACCCCTGCCCACCCAAGTGCTTGCAGTAGCATCAGGTGTAACACTGAATTGAACTGCCTATGCTGTGGTGGTGTTTTAGCCATGGGGACAGTAAGATTTACTGCATGATGTAAAAATGCCTATTTTTACTATCATTTATTATTTGTGCAGTGACCAAAATGTGCTGTGATAGACCCTGGCACAAAGACAGGCTCATTACAGAAGTGTATAAAAGCACAGGGACACACAGTCAAATGTCACAGCATGAAGACAGTCTCAGGTGCTTACAACACTAAGTTCAAAGGAGCATCGACCACTTTGAGCCAGCCAAACCTTGTCTAGTTCACTTTAGGGAGAGTATGTAGATGGTCCCAGTTGTCTTTTGTTCTGTTTTGGTTTGGTTTTAATGCAGGGGCCACAACCAAGAGCCTGAATTTAGTCTTCTCCCAGAAAAGTGCAAGCAATGTACAATGACATGCCACGATACAGTAGTGAACAGCAGCAGTGAGGGGATGAGTGATGAAACAGAGAAAAACTTTCTGCTCCCAGAGCCAGCAGTATTCTTTCCAGTGTCAGTGCAGTGTATGGATACCCCTGGGATGCTCGGGAAGTTTCAGAGGGCAATTTTTTTGATGTGTGTGGAGAAATGTTCAGGTGTAGAGTATTCTCCCTTCACCTTGTTTTCATTTCCACAGCCACCTAAATAGTCAGCCCCATCTGCACAGCAATTTTTCTGAAATGACCAGGGCAAAGACCTTCCCAAATAAAATAACTCCCATGTCAGCTGTTCTGGTTTGGTACAGAAAGCTAAAAATACTCACACTCACAATCCTAAATGTACAAAATCAGAGGAATATTGCAATGAAGATATACAGTGTAGACCACGCAGACATTTTCTCATGCCTGCTTTATGTTGTCCACAGGGCAAGACCATTTGTTCCACATTATAGAGGCAGTAACTGTGCTTTTGAAAAAACCACATCATCTCATACCCCCTATCCAATTAAAAATATGTGCTATATATGCCTGTGTGCCATTGACAACATTTTCTAGCAGCTGGCTGAGATAGGGTTAGTGCCTTATGAAGAGCTGGAGAGGAGGGTAGAAGTTTCTCTCTGGTTTGAGAG
Source organism: Chloroceryle aenea (assembly GCA_013399075.1). Taxonomy (NCBI): domain Eukaryota; kingdom Metazoa; phylum Chordata; class Aves; order Coraciiformes; family Cerylidae; genus Chloroceryle; species Chloroceryle aenea. The sequence continues at coordinate 60,993 of VWZY01005697.1, read as the reverse complement.
CAGCTGAAAGTGAAATGATTTAAGCCTTTAACAGGCTCAGTGGCTGGGCTACGTGATCAGTGTCTCACCATAGTCTTCCTTGGGCAGTTTATGCTGCAGCTTGTTAGATAACAAGCTACAGCGTACAAGACAGAGTACAAGAAATAGTGGCGGGGAGGAAGGGCTGAAGCTGTGAAGAGCAGGGGAAGCAAAATAGAAGGATTTTCTTTGTAAGAAACTGGAAAGCTACGAGGATGAAGGACTCACCTGGCAAGGGCTGTAAAGTTGAGGAGCTCCCATTTTGGGGCTGTGATGTTGTCATGCCCAGCCTTTTATTCCACACGTTCGCTGTAGCTCAGGGGCATGTCACACACTTGTGAGAACTTTACCAGAGTGTTGATGCAATATTATGTCAGTAACCCAGTGATTTGTTTTTCCTCTGGACATTGATTGAAGAAATTCTTATTACATTTTATAGCTTGCTTGGCCTTGGTATGAGAGTCAAGACATAAATTGGACCATAAATTGGCCTGTGTCAGAATCTGCATTGAAATGACATCAAATACATGTCATCATGCTGGTCTTCCAGCTAACAGCAGGAGCCTGACACTCCCTGTCAACTTGATCAAGTGCTAGACCCCCTCACATCTTTGCCATGTGGCACACTTTAACAGTTACAGTGAAGGCTGTGGAGGTATCTCCTGTGATGATACTGGAGAATGCTGCACTAGGAAAATAAATTCTGTTTGTCGACCAAATTGATTTGCTTCAGCTTATTGCAAGGTAACAATCTCCACTGTGAGTGTTGTCGGTATATGCATATAAATAAAAATTGACACAAAAAAATATATAGATACACTGAGAGGAAAAGAGAGCATACATAACTGAGATATATTTATCCCACAAGCAAAGCAAGACTTGATAATTCATGAGTGGCAAAGATGCAGCTGAGTTATGGAGATCTTTCCTCTGGAGTGAAATAAATATAGCGTCTCGATTCAGCCCATTATATAGCGTGATTAATGGAAGGGAATGCTTTCAATAAGTTGGTTTTACTTTTAAACATTTAGAAGCTATATTCTGTTCTTAGTTTACAGACTATCAAAAATCCTTCTGGCTATTTGGAAAGCTACAATTGGAAATAGTGATTTTGGGGTGGGGAAGACAACAAATTTCTATCTACAACTGCAAAGAGAAATCAAACTTATTTTAGTAAGAAACTGGAGTTTACCTATTTGTAAGTTTGTGGATCAAACTTCATCAGAAATCTATAGCCTAGCTTAGTGTATGACAAGCAAATACAGCACACTATGAGACACCTTGTTGCCTAGTTGATTTTTAGATAGCAGCTACATCATCACATTTGGGATAAATCAATATTTGTCCATCACTTTCATCACCCCTTTGAGGACTGGCCAGTTCCTACCCGTTTCACTCTGCAATTAGCAGCATCTTAAGATGTAAACCCATTACCCCTCTGCTGCTGAACACTACAAACACCACAGCATCACCACAGCCGGAACATTCTGCACACGGTGGTAACACAACACAACAGCCTTCTCCCCAGTACCTCACATGGACTTTGCGTGCTGTCATCCATGGAGCAGCCAGTGGCCAGATATGAAGTACCAAGCTGTGGAAGGTGGCCTGGTGCATTTTATGAGTCAGTCTCCCTAAGTCAGTATCTTTTCCTAGCTTGGATTTCAGCTGTTACATACCATGTAAATGTCAGCACTCTTAGCTACTTGTTTATAACTGTAATACAAACCCTCGGTAGTGTGCCTGTTCAACAGCCCTAAATCATAAGACCTTCCTGTGGGCCAAAATTCAGCTACTTCACAAAACTGCCAAAACCTTATTTTTTTTTTTCCCATTGCCAATACCAACAATGTCCTGAGGTGCTTTTAGTGTAAAATTGGTAACACAAAGAAAACTGAAATTGTTGAGACAGCACTGAGGAGTAACTCTATTAACTCGAGAGAGTTGTACGACCGTCAGGAAGAGAAAAGAGCCAGACCTAAAGAAATCCATATGGAAAGAAAAAACAGGGGGATAATGGCATGTACTGGAGAACTAATTTTTACTCACTTATTTTATTAGAAAAGTTCACTTGAAATTGAAGTCTGTCAGAACATGGAAGAGCATCCCAGAACTTTCCTCACCAGAGAGCTGGACCTCATCTATTGGTCTGAGAAAGGTGCAGTGAATAATATGCCACACACAGGGCTGAAATATGCCACACAGAAAACTGCTGAAAGGGGAAATGCAACCAGATATTTATGCTCCTTGAAGTTGTGCTTGACACCTCTGGAGTGAGGGACTTGTTTGTCATCTCCTTGACGAGTCAGAAGGAATTCCAGAGCACTCTGAATCCACTGTAAATTGTCCACCTTGTTATCACTCGGCGATCTGCAGGGTTGCCACAGAAAAGGGGCTATCTCTGTTCTGCTGTTTGCACAGCTGTAGGAATTCTGTCCATGCCCACAGACCTAGCTCTATTTAAGGGTCTTCAGGGCTGCTGTTCCAAAAGCAAGCGCAGAGCAGGAATGTCAAAACACAGAACACTTCCAGGAAAAAGGCTGAAGTGACTCCTGCAAACTGTTAGAAGAGAGCTTCTTGTAGAAATCTGCTCCTTGTGCCTTGGTAATAACAGATCCAACATCTTTGCTCTAAGATGGACATTTTGAAAAACAATTCCAGATTTTTGCACTGTGCTCCCCTGCTGTGTTCCCCTCCTCTCCCTTCCTAAGCACATTTAAAATTATTTTTGATATGCCTGTTGCTCTACAGGACAGATCTGTTGCTGCTTGAATAGAAACAGGCACATGTAGCTAGAACCATCCAGCTGTTCTGCATCATCCCCTATTATTCTTTTGCACCTGTAAGAGAGAAATATATTGAAAACCTGCAATTCTGACAACTTTTCCCTGCAAAATGGAAAAAGAGACTGACAAAACATTAGCAGATTTTTTTTTTTCAAACTTATAAAGGCCGCTGTCCAAACCACCGAACAAAAAAATGCCACTACTTAACATTTCCTTAAATTAACTGTGACTTAGACATGAGTAACCCAGCACAGGTTTTAATCACAAGATTCACCACAAGAATGATTCTGATTTTTGTTCAAGACACTGAGACCTAAGCACTTGCAGAAAACTGAGTAAAACCCTGAGTATGTTCTTTTACTAAAGTTTTGAAACTTACTCTGTGTCCTTTTCTCTACTGAGATTTTTTTGCTAAGCCAGGACAACTGGACAAACAAACGAGAGAGCAGATTTTCTAGATCTGTGGTGTCCATAGCAAAGAGAAGTGTTGTCATCAAGCTGGATCTGGCTCCCTGGTTCTGATCCACGCTGCCTCAACCTGCCTTAGAGCTGTCAGGAACCTTATGCTGAATGGACATCACCATCTCCCCAAGTTACCTTTCCTCTGGAGCAGTTTCTTGTGCCTCATGTCTCCCACTGCATCAGCCCATAGTACAGCAGGTAAAAAGCTTAAAGACCTTGGCTGATGTAGGTGATACTGCTCACTTAGCATCTGAATAAGCTTTGCAGTGTGCTCAGACTGTCACCATCACAGCAAAAGGCTCTTGCATTAAAAGGTTGGCATGAAGATCTAGAAGGCATTGCAATGATTTTGATGATAACTCTACAGAAAACAGATTTATATTAAGGGCTATTAAAATTATAAAGCTGGTAAATGGCCAACACTTCACTTTGTAAAATTCCTTATTGAGGTCTTTGTAAATTTGTCAATCTTTGACGTTATAGAACAAAATTTTCCATGGTAGCTGCCTGCTTCAAATGAACTATTAGGAGAAACTTCAATCTCCAAGAAAATAACTATTTTCTGAAATGTGCTTAAACACAATATGCATTTCAATTGAAAGAAAATTCTCCCAGCTTGAATGTAATGTCCCCATAATGTGGGAAGAAGACCTAAAATTTGCCAGAAGGATCATTTCAAGGGAAGGTGAGAGTTAGTGGGGAACAAATTTGCCTGGCCAGGTAATTGAAAACTTTATCATGTGCAAGCACCCATCTGTGGTAGCAGAAAGAAGGTTGAACAGGCTCCCATATCACAGCTTTTTACTGCATCTTTGAACAAGTTTAATAACACACTTTAAGTACAACCTTTGGTGTAATATACATCTTTTTACTGATCTTGGTTGTTGTTCAAAAGAACAGTCAGAGCTCAGAGAACTTCCCATTTCCTTTCCTTCACCAGAATCCCACTGCATATGTTTATAACTTGTTGGAAAGCAGAAGTCATGGTGGGGTTATTCATATTCTTGAAGCCTGGAGTAATATGACATCATGGTCATGACATCAGTCAGCAAACTTGGTGATGACTTGGATTTGAGAACAGCTTTTCCCAGGCTGGACCAAGTGGAATCCTTTGGAAGCTGAAATGCACATACAAATTATTCCCATGATTTTCAGAGTGCAGTAAGTTCAGTAGGATGCACATTTTGGTAAATCTTGTAATCGTCCCAGGGAATGTAACAACAAATTCTACTGGCTAGGCTCAAAATGTAGCAATAAGATTATAATTTGCTGTTAAATCCCACCTGATTTATTCAAGGACTTCTTCACCAGAAGTGCTGTTCTGGCAGATGGGGGCCAGTGTCACAGCTGCTCCTTCTCTGTGTGGTCCCAGTGGCACTGCACTACCTGAGTCCTCCGCAGGCTGGATGATGAACCGAGGGCATGAACGTGAGCCAGCAGTGTGCCCAGGTGGCCAAGAAGGCCAACAGCATCCTGGCCTGGATCTGGAATAGTGTGGCCAGCAGGAGTAGAGAAGTGGATGTCCCACTGTGCCCTGAACTGGTGAGGCCACACCTTGGGCATTGTGTTCAGTTCTGGGCGCTGCAGGAAAAGAGACTTTGAGGTGCTGGAGCAGGTCCAGAGAAGGGCAGTGAAGCTGGTGAAGGGTCTTGAGGGTAAGTCTTATAAAGAGCAGCTGAGGGAGCTGGGGGTGTTTAGTCTGAAGAAAGGAGGCAGAGTGGAGACCTTCTCACTCCCTACAGCTACCTGAGAGGAGGTTGTAGAGAGGTGGGTGTTGGTCTCTTCTCACAGGTCACAACTGACAGGACAAGAGGAAATGGCATCAAGTTGTGCCAGGGGAGGTTTAGGTTGGACATGAGGAAAAACTTCTCTGCCAAAAGGGTTATCAAAGACTGGACCAGGCTGCCCAGGGAAGTGGCTGAATCACCATCCCTGGGTGTATTCAGAAGCTGTCTCGATACGGTGCTTGAAGAGATGGTGCAGTAGTGGCCCTGGTAGAGTTAGATAATGGTTGGACTTGATGATCTTAAAGGTCTTTTCCAACCATAGCGATTCTGTGATTCTGTGAAATAAGAGTTTGAGTGAAACTCACAGAAGCAAAGACATTTGGACCAAAAGATGAAATGAAATACATAACACCCAGTTTTGCCCACAGGGACCTCTGAGCTGCAGCCAGTCTTATTTACCCTATATTTACTTATTTAACATATACATATTTTGGGATATAAACCAGGCACTTAAGGACGGTACCTGGGCCTTTCCTGTGAGGATCCTCACCTTTGTCAGTTTAAAGCTGGAACCGGTGCATTAGCTGAAGGGATGTGTGTGTGTATGTGTGTGGTTTAATATGCATTTAATATAGCTCCTGGGAAAGCTAATGGAGTTACCTTGGGGAGTTGAGCAGCCTCCCAGTGCGCTCTGTATAAATCTTCTTTAACTGCAGGTGAACAAAAAGTTATGTTAAGTGCAAAAGTGAAGGTAACAGCTGCAGAATCCCTTTTGCTGGCCTATGGAGAATTGGTACTGTATGTTACCAGCTGATTGGTGATTTCTTAACCTCTTCTAACCTGTAAACATAAGAGGAAAAATTGAAGCTTTGGGGGAAGAATTTCTCTCCTAGTAGAATTTTCTCTTATTCACCAAGGACAGTAGGTTAAAAAAATAATTTGGAAAGAAATTTCGCTAGAAAATGGCCAGGACACTACAAATGCAGTTTTATAAGACTCACTCTTCTTACTTTCCTTTTTTTTTCATTGAAGAAGATAACTTGGTTTTATACTTTACTGTCTTATTAACAGAATGCATTTTGGAAGTCTGCCACTGTTAACAGTATCAGAAGGATTTAGGGCTGCTGAAATACACTTGAAGATTTAATTCTGCTGACTTCAGCTCTGATCCGAAGTAAAAACTGTAACCATAGATTAAATGTTTAGCGCCAGATATTGCAATTGCTGCTTCTTGTCATAAATCCTTGTGTCTATTGCTGTTTCAGACAGCTCTCTGTAGGCCCTTGGCAGTATGTGTAGCACAACCTTCCTGTTGTATAAGGTTCTTCACCAGGGGCCAATTCCTGAAGTCCTCTTTCCATCCTTCCTCATAAAACTCCAGTTGCCTGAGTAAGAGCCTTGGGATGTAGCTGTGCAAGGCTACCCTGTGGACAAAATTCCCATGTGATGTTGTGAAAACCAGGATAACAGCCTGATTTTTGTGATGCCTGACCTTTGGTCTGCAAAAAGAGTTTTCCAGAGGTGGTGGTAGAGGGGGGAAAGGGACTTTTCAGACTTTATTAATCTCTTAGGAGAGCCAACTAATAAAAGCAAATAATCAATAGAAAATTAGATTGTCGTGATGAAAATTAACTAATGTGGTCATTCATACACTAGAATATCTGGTTAAAAGTTTAAAGGCTACCTCCCTCTGTTAGTTCTAATTTTATAGGTCTCTGTGGACTCCTTTTTCGGACTTCAGCAGCCATTGACATTTTAATCTTTTTAATGCGGTCATCTGATTTACACAGGGGGTTTGCTTTTTCATAGTGAGTACTTCTCCACTCATTGCTTATTGTACTCAAATAAAGTTATAATAAGAGTACATTTCAATAGTCCCTGATCCAAAACTGGTGCCTGTCTTCCCTGACCTTGGGTAGGTTTATTGTACTGTAAATTTTAGCACACAAGCATTAACTTTTTTTTTTTCCTAGTAAAATTTTAATATCAAGGGTATAACCCAAAATATTTTCAAGGCATCTCATAGTACCAATCATACTGACATGTGAGAAGATGCTGGCATCCTTATTCTTCTCATTAAAAAAAAAAAAAAAGGAGGGAAAAAACCCCAAACCAAAGCTAAGAAGATGGCACACACTATAAGAAAAAACCCAAAACCTCTGGTGTTCCAGCACTGTGACCACACAGATATTGGGATGAAAGGCATCGAGGTATAAGCCTCTGTCTGCACTGGAGTTCAAATTTTATGCCTTCAGGAAGAGGAAATAAAACAAAACTAGGAAGAAAAAATATAGGTCAGAACGTTGAGTGGAAGGTCAGTAGCACTACCCCAGCTCAGGTAAACTGAGTTAAGGAAAAATTATTTCCTCAACTATATGGATATATATATTTCACTTACAATATCTGGGACTAGAAAATCTGGTTTATGCTCTATCCTAGTACTTTGTAAGGAGCAACTCAGCATCTGGCAAATTTACTTTCAAAAAAATCTTTCTTTTAATTGGAGCTCTTGGAGCTTTGGCACGACAGCACAGGGATAACCTGCTTCTGGATTGTCTGTCCTTCATGCACGCGCTCATGTTCAGTTATGTATTTCAAGTAGGGGCTTGTAGCCTTCTCATACTTATTCTGCTCTTTTTTTAGCATTATTTAAGACCTGTATAGAATAAAATCATCAGACTTGTTTGTATGTTCGTGCCGGTCCCCAAGCATGCAGATAAAAGAAACTGCACAGTGATGCACGCAGCACAGCTCCAGTGCAGGAGGCAATCGTTTCCTTTGTTCCTTTCCCATGTGAGCAAACTAGTCTTTTATTAATTTTCTACCCTATCCCCATTTAGACTTCTAGAGAGTGCCAGGGAGAAGCTGGGAATATAATGCTTTCCTCCCTTTTTGCTACAGGTCATATAAAATGGATATTGCATTCAGTGCAGATGGGGCGACATTGTCATTCATCAGTTCCCCAAATTGGCTGCTTGGCAGACAGAATTATTTAAGTAAAACCGAAGTAATTTTCAAAATTGAAACTTAAGCTGTTTAGTGACATAAGCCAAGAGCAGTTTTTCTTGGACCCCCAACACTTCCTTGGCTCACATTCACAGTTCAGCTATTTTCATTCCCGTCAATTAGTTCAATCTCCGTGGATGCGAGGCAGGGCTAGAGCAGTGCAGTTTCTTTGATGCAATTTCACGTATGCACATGGAGCATCTGTTACTCCAGGAATCTTGCCGTCACTTCCATTATACAGAGAGTATTGCTAGTGATAGGAACTCAGGACCTGATGGGCCATTTTCTCCTGAGCTTCACACAGAAGTGCCTTGGCAGAAAGGCGTGTGTGAGGGAATACCCCTCCGAACAAAGGAAACGTGATGTGGCAAAGCCCTGTGAAGGAGCCCAGGGAAAGAAGTATTCAGGATTGTGCTCCCTTCCTCCCCTGCTCCACTCCTCTTCAGTGCTTGGGTGTTTGACACCTTCGCTGCGAATGCAAATAACACTGACACAGGGTTTCTTGATGCTGAGCTTGGAGCACCCGGGCTGATACACTTTAAAATAAAAGGCTTGAGGAAGGCACTTTGCCTTTAATAGTCTTTTGCTATCAGGCCACTCTTTTTTGGGGGGGTTGGGGGAGCTATAAAAGGGTTTTCTTCAGTATTTCTTTTAAGACAGCACGTATTCCACTTGTATTGATGCGCCAGAGGCTATCATTACCAATAACTCAGGTAAACATCTCCAGCCAATTATTAACCTGTGACAGGAAGATAACTTTTTCTCCCCTTCTCGGTACCCTTTATTTATCCTTAATACTTTCCAGGGAAATATCTAAGAGCTCTTGTTTTTCATCTTATAATTTGGTCAGGAGGATAGGTTAAGAGTCTAAGATTGCTGCCCCAAATCCCAGCACTTGGTTAAGTGTGATTTAAGTGCCAATTAAAATGTTAGCTGGGCTTTGGTATACAATATGCTTCTACCTCTCATTTAGGACACCCATCCATTGTCTAATTTCAGAAAAGGCCTGATGGATGGTTTCAAGGACCATTCAAGAAGCATTTGACAGGTATCTGCTCTCTATCATAGATTGCCACTGGTTTAATAACCACTCCGTTTGTTTCCAGCTTGTTTGGGTACTGTAGTCTCTAAGCAACCCTCTTTGTAGAGAAACAGAGAGTGTACTTGTACATGGACAAGATACCTGCAGTCTTCAGGAGCTCTTGAGTGGTCAGAAAATGCTGCCAGTGCAAGCAGAGCCCCTGTGCTCACTGCCAGGGCACCTGGGGAGCCCAGGGCTTGCCATTTTCAGGGAGAAATTGGCATCTTCTGCTCTGGAGCACAATGAAAAATGAAAAGATCTAATGTTTCTTATAAAACAGTTTCACAAATTGACTTAGCTGTGATGTGCTGTTCTGATTTGAGCTATTTTTTAGAGAAAATTTTCAAATGGAGGAAAAAGTGCTCTGGAAAAAAAAAAAAGAAAAAGAAAATGTAACATAACATTTAAAAAAAGTTTAATGGAATATTTTAGTTATTCTTTCCAAACAGCATTTCACTGACATCAACACACTGCTGCAAAAGTGTTTGCTTTTTATCAGCTGAGATTTTTCCTTCTATAAATTTCCAGTCAAAAGTTTTCTACTCACATATCAGTATTGTAATAGGAATATTTGTAAGTGTGGTTTGAATTTATGTGAGATGCTTTTAGTCTGACTCTTCAACCCACAGATCGAGGCAGACTCTTGCATAATTTGAAACATTCCACCATTATCTCTGGGTTGGTGAAATGCATTAGAAGGCCAGTTTTAAATTTATTGCCTCGTGAGTTACCTTGCTCCTATAAATCTCTGTATTTTCTCAAAACAGGTTAATTTTCTTATCACCTCCCACGTAATTATGTGAAGCTAGTTATGTACAAAAAGTGTGGGATTTGCTTTTTGCTGGGGGATTTGAAGAAGTTCATATAGCCAAGTGTCAGAAATACAGAAGAGATGTAGCCTTCACCAATATCAAATTTATCAGCAGACTCCTTAACCACAGACTCTGCATATGGAGTCACTAAGGGAAAGCTAACATGTTCTATTGAATATATATACACACATATATGACCATATACTGAATGCTACCTGATTATGGACAGGCAACCTAGAAGGCAGAGTGCCTGACATTCACGGTGTATTACAATGAGAACTGCTTTTCTTAAAGTAAGAGTAAGTTTTCTACTCCTGCATGCCAGTTGTAATGTAGTGGGTTAAGTGGCTTGGAACCTGCTGTGCTCTTTGGAGAGTGCAGGTCCAACGACATGTCTAACCCTTCGTTACAGCACCTCTGAACCACAAGAGTTGGGCTAGTATCTGCCCCAGTATGTTTAAGAATTAGTTTTAATCAGAGCTGCCAGATATAATCACTCATCCAGCTTCTTTCCATTGACCAACAAGTGGAAACAGTCTTGTAGCAGTTTTTACTTTTCTTAAATTATAAGCATCTGTTCCTGATCGGTTTTGAGAAGTACTTCTAATTTTTAATCATTACCCAAGACTGATAATAATAAAAGATTTGTTGGTAATTGCATTCTGTTCCTTGGTTTTATTGTCATTTTTCATTGTCTTTTTTGTTTGTTTGTGTCTCCCTGGTATTATCCAGAAATTATCTGGGAAACAACCTCATCCTTTGGTTATGAAGCATCAATAAACCTGAACAGCATTTTATCTACACTGAATAGCCTTTGCTGTGTATTAGCCCAGTGCCATTACAGATTCAAACCCTATATATATATTGTTCACGGCCCTTTGTGTCATCAGGAAATTAAAGTTTGCAGCTGGCCTCTTCATCTTAGTTAATCATGCGAACATGAAATCCTTAAAGGTCCACGCAATGGTCCCTGCGGGGGCCCCACTCAACACTTCTCTGCAGTGTGACATTGTTCTTCAGCTGTGTTTTTATCTTCTCCCCTCTTCTGTTCTGAGCTCCTGCTGCTTTTAGCTTCAGTAGCAGACTGTCATGTGGCACTTTATCATGGGCTGTCCAGAGCTCTGCAGTAGCCATGCCCCTTCTTCACGCACCGCAACCTGCTGGAAAGTTGAGGAGGTTAGAGATGAAGCCTCTCCTGCTCCCACTGCCATGTTTCCCTGCCTTCAGCCCTGCCTTGGCAGTGGTGGGAAAAACCTCTGTGTATACCTGGTACTGTGTCTTACACAAGGTTGCAGAGTGATGGTTTTAAGGGCTTAGATTCTCCTGCCTGTATTTTATGCTATGGTTGCTTGTTTTCTAAGAACTCGCTTAAATTATGACAATAAATCAAAGATTTCCTTCCAGATGTCTTTTAACATCTAGCATCATTTCCTCCAGGTCCTGGATATGTCCTAGATTTTAGTTTCCTTAGGTAATTTCCTCCACTGGCCTTAGTGACCCTGACATAGGCTGACCTGTAGTTAACATTGTCTCCTTTTTTAAGAGTTGGTTTGTAGAAGTCAGTCAATACCTCATTTAAAAAAAGAGGGGGTGGTGGGGGAGGTGGGAGCAAAGGAAAGCCTTCACTAGCTTCTTCATTTTCATTTCCTGTGCCATTGTACTCTGGCTTTCTCCCTGACTGGTTTCCACTCTCTTGTAGGTGACGAGAAAAAATCTCTTCGTATTTGTTTTCTTTTTTTTTTTCCCTTTTTCTTCCCTTGCTGTAGCTCCTTTTTTTTTTTTTTTTTTTTTTATTAGCTTTTCTTTACCTCTTGATACATAACATACATGTGAAAGATTTAAAGGGCTTTCTTTTTTTTTTTTAACCATCAGATTTCTCCAGAGTTGTTAATATTTTTTTTCTTTACCATTCAAAAAACCATTTTGTCATTTTAAAGATCACAGATACTTTTATAGTGCCCTAATCTTTTGGGTCCTAATCCAACAAATCTTTTAAGCATGTGCTTAACTTCAGACACATGAGCAGTTGTATTGAACTCAATGGAGCTAGTCAGGTGCTTAAAGTTAAGCAGATGATTAAGTGCTTTGTTTGGCTGGCCTTGCAGAGCACCGTCCCCCAGGAGCTCCTTCGCCAATAGCTTGAGCAGAGCTGCCAGGGTGGGTGTTCTTGCTGCACTCAAGAGACAGGAATTGTAGTGGAGAGGGGAGGATCCTGCAGCTCACCATCCTTCCGAGAGTTTTAGGAGAGTATCTTTATTTTTCAGTTACTGATTTTAATATAATGCAATGCCTTTGTGTATGGTGCCTTCTGACCTCCAGGCATCTGCAATTTAAGTGATACAGACACTGGCCAAGGGGGAGAGGAACCAAAGCAGATGAAAGAAGAAAGATGATAGAAAGACAGCCGTACGGGTTTGATTTCACAAGGACATGCAGCTTCTTGCTTTGTCTTCCCGCACTGACTTCAGAGAGATCCTTGTGCACTCACTCCTTAGCTGGAAGTATTCAGCAACTTGCAGGATCAGAACCTGGTCTTATTTATTTTTGTATTTATTTATTTAGCCTTCCCCTTTCAGCTGTCCATATCCTTTCATTGCTGCTCAGAGGTGGGAAGACAACCCATCTTCACCAGGGCTCAGTGCACCATTGCCTGCCCCAATTTCTACCCACTACATCCAGGATAAAAATGTGCTCTTCCAACTGCTTGAGACTAAAGGGACAAAACTGGAGCCAAGTCTCCTTTGCCCCAGGATAGAGGATACTGGTATGGAAGCACTACCCCATCACAGGTTTCTGCTGCCTGCTTCACCTGTCTCAGAACCGAGCTGTTGCTGAGCTGCTTTGTGGCACCAAAGGAGCTTTGGTTGTGCACTTACCAGGGAAGTCAGGTTGTCAGTAGCAGTTTGAGTGCTCAGAAGGGGTATTCAAGCATCTGGGAAAGGCCTCTCTGGATAGATATGAATCTCTTCAAATGGTGCATTGTAAAACTGCACATGGTAGGCTCCTGTATCAGCTAGATTATCTGGCTCTAGTCATGAAAGCATGGAGGCTGTGAACAAGCTGGCTGGTGGTTCTGCATGCTCTGTCAAGCCAGTTAATCCTTAGGACACTTCTTTCCCCAAGGCCTGGCCAGATGAAGAAACCATCATCACTAAATAAATAGGGTAGGCCTGAAATAAACTATCAGATGTTTCCCTGGATAAGATATTTGGTGTTCCTTGCAGATATGGGCATAAAAGTTCTTTACATAAAGGTTGTTTCGTGACAGTCTCATTTTTACCTCCCCAGATGCTTCTCTATTAGTCACAGATATACACATAAAACGTGTCCTTTTAAGTTAAGGGAGGAATTCCCTCAATTGACAGCAGTCACAAGATCCCTGATTTGTACTGGGGTAGCAGCCAGGAGGCTCCATCTGAGACCAAGTCTCAGTTACTGGTGCTGTACCAACACTTCCCTTCGATCACTGCAGGAAAAGCTGTTAACAGTTTCTATCCTCTTCTGGAGGTTGGCTGCTTGGAATGGGGAAAGGCTTGGGTAATACCCTTTAAAATAATTTCTACTGACCTCCAACTTGAGAAGCCACTAAAGCAGGAATGGGAACAGGATGAGGCCCATGGTGACAGCAGCAATTTCAGCATTATTTTGGGACAGATAATGTGTCACTCTTCTGCATTGGTAGGCTGGCATCTCTTCTTGTCGTATGACCCTAATTAATTTATGTAGCATGCGTCGTGGGGGAAGACAAGATCCAGACTGAAGTCTTTGTAATGGGATTTTACCCTGTGCCAGACAGAAGTAATTAACTATATCTATCTTTTTCAGTTTCAATTGCTCTTCCCTAAAAGATTTATATTAGGAAGGTGAAATCATACACAGTCACACTTTGTCCGTACAAGCTCTTATCTCCTGTGACAGAATTAAATGCTATACTATGTCTCTAGCAAAAGGTAATATCCCTATGACGAGCACCAAGCTAAAAGTCACCCTAAGCACACTTGTTCTTTATGACATTGTCACTGCTCTGATCTCTAGCTAGCTCTGCCACCCTGTATTCACTTCCATTTCCCATGCTCATGTTTACTTTGATTTTTACAGGTCTTTCCTACTCGGGGTATGGTGGGTAGGGAGTATATTTATGAGTAGGATATGTGTGCAGACAGCAGCAAGCTCATCAGGAAAGAGCAAGGGAGGAGAGGGAGAGGTGCTGTTCTAAACTAATGAGATGAGAATACTTCTTCATGTAACCTGCAGTTGAGTTGCGAAAATCCTTGTTGTTGAAGGTCTACAAGGATTAAAACAAACAAGCAAAAAAGCAAAATAAAAGGATTGGATTTTTAGCTCCCGAGTTTGTCCTTTGAGGGCCAGGAAACAGAGACTTCCTCTGCTTGGGGAAGACTCTGGGCTGCGGCTGGTGGTGTCAGGAGAGAGTTCAGGGGCGATTTCTTTCTTCTGGCCTGGTCTCAGCTGTGCTGGCCAAAGAGGATATGATCCAAGACCTCGTCACCATCTCTCTGGGGACAGCTTCTGTCCCTCTACTCTCCAGAACCTCCAGCTCAACAGGATCTTTCCCTGACTCATCTTCATGGAGCTAAGCTCATGTGCTTCAAAACTGTATCAAGAGCAGCTGCATGGGGAGCTTACCTGGCCAGACTGGGGTGGGAGTCAGGAGGCAGCTGGGGGTGGGCTGGGGGCAGCAAGTGCTGCAGTCAGCATGGCTCTTTGTGGGGGTGAGGTGCATTTGGCTTTGCTCCCAGAGGAGATGCTGGTCCAGTACCAGCATTGCCTGGAGCAACAGGTACTGCGAGGGGCAGGGAGGGGAAAAGCTGCATGAGGAGCAGCATCCCCCCCCGGGGGTGCATCCCAGCCCTGCTGGAGGCATCGCTCCCATTAACAGCACTGAGAGCTGTGCCTGCTGTTCCCTATGTGCAGAATGTGCAGGAAATGTATCCTATTACCCCCAAATTGTGGTCATTCTCCACACCCCTGGCACCTGTATTTTGTGTCTAATGACTAGTTTGTCCTCTCTCTAGCTGGCATAAACTACAGAAAAACTCTCTCACAGGCACCACTTCTCTGCTCTGCCTGACTTCTGGCTGTCTCAAGTGGTCCTGCACCAGAAATAAAGCCTACACTACTAATTTCAGACAACCTCATGATCCCTAATACATTGTACCTCTTTAAAACCTATAGCCATTCATTTGTCTTAAACATCCATGATAGGATCTTACTGTAGCATTCCAGGCTATCCCTATCTCACTAAAGCCTTATATGTCTTAACTTTTGTCCTTGGCATCCAGACAATTCTTCTATTCTCAGGATGCTTTCTGCTGAACTTCCTGTCTATAAAAATGCGCTCAGGGAGTCTATCACTCTTCCAGCCTATTCCTTCCCCTTCCCAGAGCTTCCCCTTCTCTTACCATACCAAGCAATTATTCTTATTAATTATTCCAGCTAACAGTAATTATCAGCAGCATGCACCCCCAGCCACATTAATAACAGCGATCTCTAGGACACTGAGGAATTGGCTGAAAAGATTCACTTTGCTACTTGGGTTGCAGAGAAAGACAAATTCCTTTTCTTCTCTGCGTGTCTATTTTGAGGGGTGTGTGGGGGGGTCTTACTACTTTCTTCCTTTAGTTATGGGCAAGAAGAGGGCAGATAAAGAAGCGAGGATTTACTCACAGGCATTGTCTAAGAAGACTCAAAAACCAGAGATCCGAGGTTTAGAACTGTGAATTTTGTACCCAGTCTCTAAGCAGTGGCATTAATTGATTTTTATTTTTCTTTAGCTTCTGATATTTATGGGCCAAATACTGAAGTTTCTGCTTGGGCTCCAGTAATTTGGGGTCTGCCTCAGGGTTAGAATCTTGAATTGTTCTCATCGGTTGCACAGGCACAACTACCATTCAGCAGCAAATGGAATAAAATTTGGCCATGTTTCATCATCTCTAATTTGTCGATATTTTTCATCTTACTGCTGAAAAGCACTGAAGTTTTTAAAAGTGATGTTTCTTCATTGCAAAAAAAAGAACAAAGGAAAACTATTTTGAAAAGAAATTTAAAAAAGAAAAATCCTGCAAAATGAGAGAGCTAAAAAAATATTTTCCTTCAGAATTGTTTACCATTTCCCTAAGCTGCAAAGTTTTTAATGGCATTCTAGTGAAAACAGAGTGCTCTGGCTAAATTCCTTCAAACCCAATAAAGCAGATGACTGGGAACCATAATGGAATTGATGTTGTCATGTGCATTTGCTTTTTTAATGCTAACATGTTTTTGGTTATTAAGAAACAAAAAAAAGCAAGTGGTATATGATCAGCATAGCTTCTGACAGGGGCATTGGAATCCATCTGGCTTATGGATCCCCCATTTTTTTTTATTAGCCTGAGATTATAAAGTTGTAACACTGTAGTTTAGCTTCTGGCTTCTGCAGTCGTAAATTGGCAAAGGGCTGACTATAAGGTGTGAGCTTCTGCAAACTAAAATCCCACGCTGACCCAGTGCATACCACACAGGCCTGCAGCAGATGTGCTGGATGAAGGAAATACAGTAGCACTGTTAAAATGTTACTCATTGGTTCCAAGTGAGTAGCTCTAGATATAAACCAGCTTTCAAGAGCAACAGATGAGGTAAAAATGTCAGAAGCGATCATTAAAAGATGATGCCACCTATTACTTATTGAAGTCACACAAGGCAAAAAAAACACCAAGCATCGTCCAGTAGCGATGGATGTTCTCTATGAACGTGAGCTCCACAGTTGTCAATATCTGTGCTAAAAAAAAGCCTCTCAATCTTTACAGATTTCTTTAATTTAAATAAGCCTTTTAACACAAAGAGGATTCGCTCTCTCGATGTGCTTCATTAGTGTAGCTCACCACCACAAACCTGGTTGCATTGAGAAAGATTGCCCCATTATCAAATAATTAGGACTGCCTTAGCAGGTGCATACACTTACCTTTGTAATTAAATCCTTGTTAAAACACCAAAATCCAGAGAATTTAAATGGTTACCTGGTCCCAGAGGAGGTAGCCCAGAAAGTTATTCTATAAGGTAGACATCATCTGGGAGCAACGATACTGAGCAGAGAATCTTTTCCTCATGGGACGTTGATGAAGCACATCTGCACACATCATGCGGCGCAATAAAAATTGCAATGACAATACTAGACAAACACCTACTGTACAAGAAGCCAGAGAAACCAAGCATAAGCCTGCACAGAATCATCTGCTGTGAAATGAAGCTTTCACAGCTTTGCTCATTTTAGACTTACAAGGAAAATGAAAGATGGAGATCCTCGTTTTTAATAATTCTTTGAAATATTTGCCTGATTTACTATATTCCGTGATGATTAGTGCTGAACTTCACTTCTGAAATCTTACCACAGTGGAACACTAATGATTGCATGGCTGCATGTACAGCTTCTGGGGAAGAGCTCAGTCCTAGTAAAATCTGAAAGAAAAGAATGAAAAGTTTCAGTAACCTCAGACAGTCACAAAAATCACATTTCTAATGTGTTACAGCTACATTTGTATATTCCTGTGCTGCAGGTTCTGCACATCTACTGATCTGTGCATGTCTATATTAATAAAATATGCCAGCAAGTGGATTAGACAGTCTATTACAACAAATTATCTCTGTTCAGTCGGCACTCTCATTGTCCTCACCAGAACCGATCAACCATATGTGACATAATTAGCTGCTTGCCTAGAGGTGTAGCAGTGCTTTTACCATAAAGAATACCAAGTGAGCTCTTGTTCTGCTGGCTACGTGTATTCAGCCCTCAACTTTGGATCAGAAACCCAACCAAACTCTGATTTCCAAAAGCCAGAGAGAAAACCATAAGATTGGCATAGATTTGTTTTCCACCTCTCAGAAGAACTCTGTTGAGCAAAACAGTAGGGCCCAACATGAAAAATCATTTACAAGATCTGCACCTACTCATTGACTTCAGTCTGTGTTCATAGCTGTAGATTCAGGGCTGACAAAAGTGCCATCATATTTTAGATGCGAAACATCTATAGAACAGCCAGTTTCTGGAACGATGTTCTTAGATAAATGGAGTTAGTCCTGGAAATCAATTTAGACAAAGCTGCAGCAGTGCTGGTATTGGAATTCACCAACTCGCTACATAATTTGAATAAATGGGAAAAGAGATGACTCCTGAGAGTAGCACTGGCAGCCAAAAGAATTATACTGATGGGCTGGAAAAGCAAAGCCATGCCATGTATTGATTTATGGACTATTGCCCTTCTGGATATAGCTAAATGTGAAAGAACTCCCTTTATTCATACCAATAAAATGGACATTGATGCTCTCAGACAAAAACTGCTGTTGGAGTTGTCTTGTGAATAGCTGGTATGTGGGATGGTCTTCTTTCACTTGCCCATTACATGCTCTGTGGTCTGGTGAAGTTTGACATACATAGAAAACAACAGGGACTTTTTGTAGACTTGCTTCCTATGTTTTGGGCCTTTTTTCCACTCAAAATGATTTCCTTTGTCTTTTTGTTTTTGTTGGGTTTTTGTTGTTGTTATGATGGTTTTTTTGTTGTTGTTGGGGTTTTTCTGTGTGTGTGTTGGGGGGAAGGTTTATTCCTTTTTGTTTGTTTGGGGTTTGATTTCTTCTAGAATCCCTTGCTGTAAATCAGAACTGCTTAAGATAGTATATTATCACTTGATAAATGTGGTTCTATGATAGTAATTTTTCAGCATTTTGGATACAAATGCCCTTTTTTCTGACTTAAAAATTCTGGGCAATACTAAAGGAGCACAAACACAGCACAACACTAATCCCACCCCCTCTGTGACACCATTATAGCTGTGATCTCCCTGTCCTACCTGCCAAAGCTGGGCTAACGCATGCCATGCTCAACATGAGAAGACCCCTACAAACCAGCTCTCATTCCTTCAGCCAAAACAGTGCTGTCCCTTAGGTCTTGTTTATCTTCAGAGCACCCTCTGAAGGTTTCTTGTTCTCTGCAAGTTCATCTCCGTCAACATAAGTAATATGGGGAGCCCTACTGTAGCCTGGCTGCTGCCAGAATTTTTAATGCTATATTGATTAAACTGCTACGAGTGGGATGAAATTATGTGGTATTAGTTGTGCTGGCAACTGGTTTACCTTTGGGATCCTGATGTTGCTAGTGCTGGTGGAGCTAAGCCAGAATTAGGATCACTGGGAAATTAAAA
>VWZY01005697.1:7011-41906 GCA_013399075.1 Chloroceryle aenea | reverse complement strand
AAAAAAAAAAAAAAGTCCTTACATAGACATGACCTTGGCTGTTGAAAATTAATGTCACAAAATAAATAGACCTTTTGGAGTGTGGGACACGATTGCATATGGTGACAGGCCCTGTCCATCTTCCCAGCAGGAAGGAAGGAGCCCTAACTAGGAAGCTCCGAGTCAGAGCTGGGCGCCAAAGACAGCTGTGAGTCAAGATGAAAAACTGAGCTGTTTGCTTCAGCTTTGGAGGAGCTGATGAGAGATGATGAAATAATGAAGTCAGTTATGGGATATGAGGGTAAGTATCAGTATAGTCTTGTCCCATTGTTACTCTCTTTCCTAAACCATTCCCCAGGGCTGGTGTCGGAGACAATGGCCCTTTGCCCGCCCCTGGCCCTTGTGCAGCAGGACTCTCCTGCACCCGGGGGATGGCAGGGAAGTGACTCTGGATATGGCTAAAGGACAACTGAGCAGCTCTGTGCTGTGAAAGAAAACTCAGTCCCTGGAATAAGAGAGGTGAAGATGTTCGTTTTGCTGTGACTGGTGACCAGACCCACCTGTGAAGTTACATTACTGAGGTGTTTATGAAGCTCACCATAAAGTCCCCACATGATTGCCCATTCGTTTACTCCTGCACTGGTTTTGTGTTCACTTTACAAAGAGTTTATTACTGCTATCAAGATGAACCTGAGAAAGAATTACTACTGCTGTGGTGGACTTAGTAGTGATGGAAAACCACAAGAGCACCAAGGATTGTTGGACACGATGGCCTTCCACCCTCTTGGTGATATAATGGGCACACAGTCTGCTTCAGACACTAACCCCAGTGATTGTAAGAGAAGCACGTTGGCTGAATTAGGTTTCCCCAGGGCTCTCTGCAGAATCCAGGTGACAATTATCACTGCATTCCAGATTAACTAATGTCACTAATGATTTGACTCATGATGTGAATACTTCTAAGGCTACACTGCTTGACCTGTGTGAAGACATAAAGGTAAAGGACATAATAAGTTTGTTAAAATTAAACTAAGCACAGATTAAGCAACACAATTTGTAAATATTGAACAAAGTTTAAGCTTCAGTCAAGCTGAAAAGAGAAAGGCTTTGCACTGAGGCTTTTGTAAGTGGAAAAGAAAATGGAGAGAATTGGATGATACTAAATACATCCTACATTATTGCTTCTTATACTCTTACATTCTATTGTATTCTTACATTCTATTGCAACATGATGTCTAAATTTTCAAGAAAAATACACCAACTGTGCCTTACAGATCAAAGAGAGAGAAAAAGTTCAACATTTTTAATTTCTTTGTTGACAAAACACACCTCCAAATATATCTGGGGCTAGATGGTTCCAGAGCTTAGCATGATATTACAAAAGCCATCACGTCCAAGTCATTGGCTGAAGTTGAGCCTGAATGGCTAATGAAATGACTGAAAATTATTGTCAGCTGAGAGGTCTTCAGTGGCCTATGACAACTGCAATCTGTGATGTAGAACAGTGGTTGCCATTTTAAGCATATAGGCACACTGCACTCAGGGTAGATCACCAAAAAAAAAAAAAGAAAAAGCATTAAAAATTCATTCAGGCTGTAGGAGGAAAGGATTGGAGCAGAGGAAGATGGTGTTAGGGCGTTTGAGTTAATATCTTCCTTTTGTCAAATATGCCACAGCATTGTAATAAACAACTCAAGAAATCAGAAGGAAAATATGCTTTAGCAGAATGGGTCCCTGGTCATCGCAAGGAGTGTTTACCTTCTGAATCTTAAAGTGTTTTGGGTCTTCCTTAGTTGTTTGCCAGCTAAAGGCTGGCCCAGCCCAGTCCTGGTACTTGGTGTATAATCTGAACTGATGATATTACAGCTGCAGGGGGAATAATTTCAGTGAAGGTGATTGCAGAATTTTTCCATCTATCAGCTATAAAGCTCAAGTAAGCAAAAGATACTCTTTCATTTCTCTTCCTGTTTACACATTGGAGGTAAATATAGGAACTTATCCTCAACATGTCTGCATATGTCTTATTTTCATGACACTGTGCCTATGTGGGACTTAACAATGATGGAGCAGAATCATTATGGTGTCATTGATTCCTTACAGCATAAGAGCTTTTAGAAGTCAGATTATCCTCAGAGCTATAAACTCAGGGTAATCAACTCTGCCACTTCCTGCATCAGAGCAGGGTTGCAGGATGTTGTTTTAAAAATCTCTTTGCCTTCAAACCTCGTGTGAAGAAAACCATGTTTTCCCCAGCTGTTGGGGGCTGGTGGACAAGCTGACCCTACTGCTGCCCTGTGCCAGTCACACAGTGAAAATGCTGCCGAAGTGTGAAGCTGCAAAACCAGAGGGAATCCTCTTCCCTGGACTACTCATCTCCTTCAGTGCAAGCTTTGCTGAGCTCTCATTCAGCAGATGGTGCAGGAGAGATAGCCTCCAAAACCACAGAGACAAATATTTGATTTGGATGAGTACATTAAAGATTACTCAATTCTCCCCTCAAATTATCTGTGTTTTGCAGAGTACAAAGGGCATGGTTTGGATCATCCCCTTTCTAACAAAAGTGATTTCCAGCTGTTGGCGTTGAGTGCCTTCTGCAGGCCAAGCTCACCAGTATCTCATACTCCATTTGTGGTTAGGTGAGGAAAGGACATTGGTTTTGACACCTTCCTGGGGAGCCTCTAAAGCAAAATGAACTTTCACAAAAATCACCTGCCTCCAACTCTTGCTCAGCTCCTTGGAATAGTCAGAGTGCATCCCAAGGAGGGGTGGGGATGTAGGGCTGGACTCTTGGGAAAAAGCCTCAGGGAGGCCCAGCATGTACTCTGGGCACTCTGTGCATGTGTGATACACATCTGTGTGACTTCAGACTGGCCTGTCTTAACACTTATCTCCGTGCTGACAGCTCACGAATTTACTTGTCCATTTTTCCCACGGGTCTTTGCACATATCCTTCTGGTAGATTATTGTCTTTAGATTAAACATACTGGTAAAAGCAAGCGGTTCTAAGTTTTTCTTCCTGCCTCTACCATCCTCTCTTTCTGTTGACACCCACCACCTTCATGCCATAAGAGGACTGTTCCTGAAACCTTTCTTTTATTTCTCCCAGAGTTCCAGCTTTTCAAAAACACTTTCTGCCACTCTCCTCAGAAAACAAGTTATATTCTTTGTGTCTCTACAACCACATCCCTGCTATCTGCAACCACATCCCTGCTATCTGCAACCCCTTATGTTCTGACCTCTCTGCATCTTGTATCCAGATCACTTCATTTAAAACCTGATTGCCAATATTACCTTGTTCAACACTCTTTTAATTTAGTTACCTTCCTCTGCAGTATCTTTGAGCACTACGATTCCAGTTTTGCATGCCTGCCTTCATGAGCACTCAGCTCCATGCAGGTCAACACTCCTTTCCTTTCAATTGCTTTTGTTATTTCCTATGCCTTTCATATTTCCTTTCGGAACCCTTTCCTCAGTACACTTGGTAACCCTGCAGTGTTGTTTCTGTGTTCAGCTGCATCTTCACATGCTCTGGTCTATGTAGAGGATGTATGTTCCCAGTGCAAACTAGGAACTTGTCTCCTTGTATGGGATCTTCTTTTTTAAGGTCCACAAAAGCTCACTGATCCCAATCCACACTCTATTTCCACATCATAAAGGAAGGAAAGAAATAAGGAAATGTCTTTCCTATGACAGGTCCAAACTGATTTGCTGCTACTGGTCCTTCTTGGGATAGAAGCTACCTTTATTTTTGCCATCTAGTGTTTCATTAAATCTGCCAGCACTTAAACTGGGAGGAAAACTAATAGATGAAAAAAAACATTGTATTTATCTTTCCATTTTACTAGTGTTGCTTTACACCCCTTCTACACACAGTGTTGAATGTAATAGGCAAGCACTACTACTCCGACTGCATTCACCATAAGGAACACTCTGCTCCTAAGTATAGGACTCACAAATGTTAAGCTGCAAGTGCAACTGCTAATAAACTGCATGTGAATATTAATCTACTATTCCCTTTGTAATCAGAAGATTTCATCACTGCACCGTTTGCTTTACAATCATGACAAGTAGTGAATGTATTCAAGGCAAAAAAACAATGAAACAGCTTTTTTTTTTTTTTTACAGTCTACATTTTATCACTACTTCATTGATTTTTCAGTATTTTAGCAGATCCAGCACAACTGGATTAACTAGATAAGGAACCTTTCACTCTTAGGTCATCAGTTCACGTCTGAGACAGGTTGGTGGTGACCGAAGGTCACTTTAGCATTATAATTTTAATAAAGAGCAAGACAGACAGGCCTTCAACAGGCATAAAACAACGGTTTAACTTTCTTAAGCTGCCCACAGCATACACAACTAGACCAACTTTGTTGCCTGCCAAAGTCAAACTGATAGAGAGTTAGACGGTCATCTAGTTGCCAGATGTCTGGCTGTGTAACTCTCTGGCACTAAGCTCTAGATAGAGACAGATCTATGGATTGGATCAATTAGCATTACACTTACCATCTGACAACTGTTTGGTCGCCTTCGCCCAGTTCCTAGAGGACAGGTGTTCACATCACAGAAATCACCATCACAATTGGTACCACTAATTGATACGGTTGTTGGCAGTCACAGCAGAGAGGACAAGGACTGAATTAGCACCGAGACCGAAGCGCTGTTTCACCCCCAGAGATGGTCTCTTCAGCTCAGGATGTCCAGGGCATTTGGAGGATGTCTTTCTGCCATGGCGTGTGTTGTGCTGAGCAGAATCTGCTCTGTTTTCAAAGTCAATAAATTTACTCAGCACTAAATTCAGTGAGGTTTCCTGGGGGACAGGGAAGAAGAGAGGTGGTGAGTCTCTTTCCTTTTTGGTTAGATGCCTTAAGAAACATCTTCTCTATGATTTTTTTTTTGCCATTTCCCCAGAATCTTCTAAGGTTTATTTTGTATGGGAGAAAAAGATAGATATATATATATATATAAAATGAGTGCAGAGATCTTAACAGTATGTGTGTCATGCACCATTTCAAGGTAAAAAGAAAAAGTACACTTGTAGAAATACTCAAACATTTACAGTAACTCCAGTGCTCCCTCATTTCTTCTGTTTTACACTCCAGACAGTCATGTAAAGAGCTTCATGGGTATATTCTCCTGCGGAGCTTGTGGGTATACTTGGTGATTAGACAAATGGGGTTCTGCTTTGGCAAATGTCCATTGCTTTCCCCAGCTGACTTACAGAATATGCTATAAAATGCAAAGGAAGGCAATAAACCTCCCATCTGCAGCTGAGATTTCCACTTTGCCAAAGACCCTTTTGCTATCAGCACCTTTAACTATGACTTTCAAAGAAGAGAGAGGTGTAATTTTTTCTGTGGCAGATATTTTACTACATTCAGTAGCAGTATCATCCCAACGTAATGTGAATTGATTCTGAATATTAACCTAGAGAATGGAAAAGCCAATAATCATGTAAAATATAAATAGATCTTTGGGCCATTATTCTATCAAAAAAAGAAGGCAAGAATTTCAGCTGCTTTCCTATTCTCTTTGCTCTCCAGAACAATACTATTTTATAGTCTATACGTCAACCGTGCTTTATTGATTTTTAATACTTTTAGCAGATACAGCATAATTACAGCCAATAATGCAAATACTGCAAGTGAGAAATGCAATTAGAAGACACCAAACACTTTGCAAGCTGGGTGAGGAAAAACTACAAGATTAAATATTCTTTTCAAGCATGGGGATTTCCTGGTCCTGGCTTTCTATCATCAGAGGTTAGCGAAAACAAGAGGATTTCTGCCTTCTACTAAATTCCTGTTTCCAATACTAAAGGAGCAGCTATGAGTCAAAGGCATTTGCCTGAAAAAAGCACTTACATAGCAAACAGTTTCTACAACAGAGAATGTTCATTGACTGCAGCCTTAATTTGAAAGGTATCATTATCATTAATTTTGACAAGTAGCCTCTCCTTGGGGAGTCCAAGCACGAGCCGGTCAGGCTGTTCCTTCAGCTCAGGTAAGTAATCCCTGCCCGTGTGAGGATCCCAAATGCGTTTCCTTTCACCTAACAAGCAGCTCAAACCAGCTGCTTTCAGGCTGATGATGGACTACAGAAAACAACCAGGGAAGAACAAGTGAAATAGAAACCTCTGCAAGAATGAAGAAACAAAATGCCCAAGGTGTCACTGGCAAAATGACTCACCCTCTGCTTCCCACCAGGCATGCCAGGGTCCTTCCACCTCCCACCACACAACGCCTACAGAGCTGAACTGAGGCATTTCCTCCCCTGCTCTGAGGCTACACATACATTACTCATAGGAATGGTCCCAGAAGGCTTATGCAGGTACAAAATCCAGACTCTGATCTTACCTTCGCCTCTTGCCTGCTAGGGATCTTACCTTCTCATATCAAGGGACAAGTTAATTCAGGCTCAGCAGTGCAATGTCTCTTCCTGAATAGTTCCCTGTTGTAGACATTTTTAGTTCTGGCAGCAGATTGTCTTCTTCCCCTTTCAAGTTTAATTTGCTGGACTAATTATTCCAAGAAAAACACCTCAATATTCCAGTTTATCTTAATTCAGTGGGTGAAACTAAATGAGATGTTCTTTTTTTTCTGTAGTAGGGAGGCAATCACTAAGTGGCTCTGGAAAATGCTCAGGACATTTATTTCTGGACATTTTTTTCCTGAAGAAAAAATTCAGCTAAACCATGAGCTGTGAATCTACCTGTTTCTATTTCTGAAATGCAGTATTTGTATTTTAATACACACTATAGTTTATATATTTTTTTCCCCAGATAACTTACTCAGATTAGGAGAGAGGGATTATAGCAACCTGCAAATGCCATGTACCCACAGCTGAGCAAGTTTGCCCCCAGAGCTTTCCTTTCCATAAACTCAATACTAAGAATCCACCCCAACTGCCAGGTACTGCTCAGCTGGGCATGCAGGACACAAAAAAGAGTTCCATTACTCACTGCTGGTACTACCAGCCCCAGCAAATGCCTGCCCCCAGCTCCCACTCTGAAATCTGAACTCCAGGTTGTTGGTGGCCAAACATGTCCCAGGCACCCAGGTGTGCTCGCCATGAGGCTGTGCTGCTGCCTGGGCTCTGCCCTTCCCTCTGATTCTGTCCATCCCTCAGCCTATAGCCAGCAAGGTGCAGGGAAGCATCCTGCTACACATCTCTCTACTCAATTGCAAGGCAGAGAAAGCATGTGGTGTAAGGGTTTCCTCCAGCTCCTCCTCGCTCTGGAAGACTGAATGCTGCTCCCCTGGTGATTTGTTGGCTGGCAGTCCCAGAACTGCTAAACAAGAATATAACCTGGGATCACAGAGCAAATAAAAATACTCTTTTTCCTATAGACACCTATGGGAAGAAACTTCTTGCTCCTCAGGCAAAATACTGGTAACTGCTCTTCTCTACCCTCTGCTGGGATCTCTCTCTTGTCCTGTCCTTCCAGAGCAGTGACTTCTTCTTTTATAACACGTATTGTATTTACAGAAAAAAAAAGCGTGTTCCTTGTCAGTATCTCCTCAAGCAATCAATTATTTATCCCAAAACTTTTTTTTTTTTTTTCCTATTCTCTGTTGCATTTTATATGATGATAAGATACCTGTTATCTGTGACAGCTTTTTACTGTGAGAAAAGAAAATGAAGTTGAATGAGGGACAGGCTGGCCTCAAGAAAACAGAACTCTGCCTTTGGAGAAGAAGAAAATACCTCACCCTTCTGCTGTATCCCTTTTCCTCTGGTGATATAGCCCTTTATCCACAGGTTCTTGGATCCTGAGGAATCTCTAACTTTGCCACAACCAAGGGACAAATCTTGTACTCCCTATACAGGTGACCACTTGCAATTGATGAAGAGGTCTAATCTCTATTATTCTTGGCATTTCAGGCAGCTATGTTACCTTACTGTTGTGTTATTTTGTTTTGACCGACTTCTCTGTATGCCCTGAGTTTACAAAACACTATGGATCATTTGTTCCTCTCCAGAGCCTCCTTCTTTCAAAAAAACTCCTTCCCAGTGATGTGAGGCATAGAAAACCAACATTTAACTGGGTCAACAACTTGCAAATGTATTCAGCGATGCTAACAAAGAGACAATGACAAATGACATGAGTAAGTTCTGACTAATTTCCAATCAAATCAATGTTATTGAATATATCAGAACACAGTATTATTTACATCACTATTTTTTTCTTACAATTTTGGAGAGCTGTAAAGGTATCATGTGCTTTGTTCATGTACCCTTAGAAACTGTGAGTGATTTTCTGTGTGAATCAGACCGTGGCAGGAGGCTGCAGGATTCCCTCTCCCCAGCTTGGTCCTGAGTCTGAAGCTGTCCACTTTGTGCTAAAAGGCCAGGAGCTTTGCTGTGTCTCATGCCGTTCTCATCCAGAAACAACCAAGAATCTACACATTGTCTGAAGTCCTCTCCCTGACTTGGCTGATTTTGAAGCTGCACTGCCAGGGCTAAGACCCGATTAGAGTGTGGGTAGCACAGAGGCTCTGGGTTTCTAGGCAGAAATGCCTGACCTCTGGCAGATCCCTTGAGGTATCCTGGTTCCCAGATCTGAACAGCTTTGCCCGTTCCAAGAGGAACAGGGGGAGGCAAGAGATAAATATACACTTAATGTCTTCCTGATGGAACTGTCTGTAGAAAATTCCTCGAGGGAGTTTCCTGTCCTTTTTTGCTAGTTGTCAGTAGCAATGAACTGACCCATCCGTAGAGTTATTAGAAACTTTCTTCATCCACAAAGCTTAAATGAGTACACTCAAGTTATTTACTGGCTGTCTAGCTGTCTTAAAATAATATTGCAAAGAAAAGACTCATTAAAATAACAAAGAAGCAGAAAGAGAATGAAACTGAACTAATAGCATTAGTGATGAAAGGCAGCGTGTCTCAGAAAAGGCTGAAACTTGCCTTTCAAGGTGCAGCAGGTACAGAGTAGTAGTCTGGCACCGTTTACTGCCTTTTCAAATGCCACAGGGAAAAAAAAATCCCAAGCCTTTTCCTGACACATCTGATTCCAACATATGCCCCAATATAACTCTTGGCCTGCGCTGTGGTAGCCCGTAGGAGAGCTGTAACTATTGTGTTCTTGGAACAGGAATTCTGCCTTGCTCCCCCAGCACAGATGCAAGCACATCAGATATTAAGCCTGAGAGGATAACTCTGGTGCCCTGCATTGCAGGCTTCCTTTGATGGCTCCAGGGGATATAAAGGTATTTTGCTGTTTCCTCTCCAGAGGCATCTGGTTTAGTCAGGTGGTTCACAGTGCACATGGTCACATTTATTGTTTGGTTCATTCTGCATTGTGCTTCTTCCCCCTCCCCAGTATTTTATCTGTCCTGGCCTTTCCCAAGGACTTTTATACAGAACTGAAATATTTTTTTTTATTTCTGGCATTTCCATCTGGTGTTAAGAGGATGAGAAACAGGCTCACGTCACTGACACTCTCTGACCGTCAGAAAGACTGTTACACATCCCACAGGTCTGGGGTTTATGTGTCTCCCCACCATTAACATGTTATCAAGCGTAAGTGCTGCACGATCCTGGGCAAGTCCTTCCTGGTAAATATTCTCTTGCAAAGGCATCAGATCTTTTATGAAGGCCCAGCATTTTACAAATCACGTCCATCCATTGTCACAACAGCCAGGTTCTGCAGGCCCAAGAATGTTATAAACAAAAAATATACAACAAGAATAGAACCTAAAAGATGGTGAATGTCCTCAGCAACCCCCTACTTCCCAGCTGGCTGAGCAGAACAGAGCCACGGGTAGATTGTGCTTTCAGGCTGCTTGAATGCCATTTCTTTTTCTTCTATACTGTCACCTGCTCTAGATCAATCTCTATTTCTTATCTTATTCAAAATTATCTTAAGTGTTTCTACCACTGTGGTTTTCACCTTCTTCAGTAATGCCAGGTAATGGCTAAAAGACATTTATAGTCCCCAGCTTTAGACTACACTCAAACTTCATTCAAGCCCATGATTCTAATAGGATGTCATCTGTGCTGACCCTGGGAAACTACATTCCCCAGTGACCCTACTTACAGCAGTGTCTTGGATGCGGACGTGTTGGTCAACCTTCTTAATTCCAACAACCACTCTTTCTTGCCCTGCTTGTAAACCATTTTATCAATGGATGATCTGGGGGTGCACTGGAAATATGCTGGAGATCAATTCTCCAACACTGAGCATTTGCTGCTCAGCCTGCACAGAGGGCACCAATTTTTCACAGAATCATGGAATGGTCTGGATTGGAAGGGACTTTAAAGATCATCTCATTTCAGCCCCCCTGTTGTGGGCAGGGACACCTCCCACTAGACCAGGTTGCTCTGAGCCTCATCCAGCCTGGTCTTAAACACTTCCAGGGATGAGGCATCCACAGCTTCTCTGGGCAACCCATTCCAGTGTCTCCCCACCCTCAGAGTGAAGAACTTCTTCCTAATGTCTAACCCAAACTTACCCTGAATTTTCAGTCCCCGTGTAGGTCAGGTGTGGCACTTAGGGGTCAGCACATTCATAGCCTTCCTTTGTAGGACCACACCACAATTTTCAGACATAAATCTTCTAGGACTTTTCCAGATGTGAGCACTTCCCAGACATATAAAGCTCACAAAAGTTTGTTTCATTTATCAAGCCATCTTTGGCATCTGGTCAGGATTTACTAGAAAATCCCTCCTGTATAGCCTCTGAAAAGACAATGGAAGAACACCTTCCTAACTTTTCTAGCTGACATACAGCAAACAATATCCTTTTTTCAGTAAGTTTTGAATAGACTAGGATGTCTTAGAATTTTCCTTTGCCATCTCAATGTAAATGAACGGGACTAGTACAAAATAAAGTAAATATATTGCCTATTGTTTACTCTAAATTAACAACTGAAGTCCAGAGGGAAGGAAACACAAAATAAAGCTAAGCAAGGTTGGGAGAATCAAGGATACACAGACTGACTTTGCTGTGCTACTTAAAAGAGCATTTTACTAACTAGTTAGTGCCTAGGAAGATTATGTCTAGTAGATGAATGGTCTCTGAATAGGTCTATGTACCACGTTTCAACAGATACCCTCAGGTCCTACAGAAGATGGCCTAGAAGGTCCAGCACATCCAGGAATGCTGAGGCTGTTTAGAGTTAATACAGAAATGTTAAATGACCCTTTGTCTAAAGCCAGGCTGAGGAAGAGAATGTGGGTTGTTGATAAGCAAGCAAGAATATCAGTCCTTGTGGCAAATCACGTCTACTGGTGAGTCACCACATCTGGGGCTTGTTCCTTCCTGGGGGCATGTCCTTTCTGCCCTTTCTCCGCCAAATCTGAAGTGGACTTGAGCTTCACTCCTTACAATATTTTCTTCTATTTGGCCAAAAGGTGCTTTCATCCATAAACTTTTCTGGCAACAAAAGAATTCCTCAGAATAGCAGAGGGAAATGTAACAGAAAAATGGGCAGGCGTACAGGCAATGTTACATCAGCTCTTAAATTCTTCCAAAATTGAATTCACACAAACAATAGTGAGTTAGTTGCCAAGCCCAGGTTCAGAATGACTGTAAATAAAAGGGACTATATGCTGAAAAGAGATATGTTGGGGATATGTGGCATTTTGGGGCTGAAATAGTAGACTACTGCGCAGTAGTACCGTGCGGTAGTTGCATTTACCCTTTATCTTTACATTTCCTTCTACTAACAGAATATAGCATATACAAATTTTAGCTGGAGAGAGTGTAAAGTGACATCTCCCTTTTGCTGAGAAAAGTCTCAGTTAAGTTAAACAGATCACAGTTTGATCACCAATTTAATCATTTAACAGCAGACTTTTGTATGTGAAGATGATTGTATAGAAACTAAAGAAAGGTGTCATTGGCTTGAGGCTACTGAATAAGTAGAACCACTAGTTGCATTATTAAAAGAAGTTGTGTCTCTAATTTTTTCCTATGGCAGGTAAAACCAAAAGATAACTCTCAAATGTCAAAACGCCAGTGTTAGTGAATGTAGTGCAGGAGACAAAATTCCCAGTGCTGCTACAGGTAAAACAAATTTTAAGGAGGATTCTAGCACTTTTGTAATGATGGAATACAACCTTAGGCAATATAAATTCATAATCTCTCAGGACGAATGGCCTTTAAAAATGCAACAGATTACCCAATTCACCACTGAAACAGGATTTGCTCTGGCAGCCTTACAATGCCTGGAATGCACACAACAGAACTTCCCATTAACATGATACTTGCGTTACCTTTGAATTTTTCATCCCAACCTGATAGACTGTCAATAAAATCATCATAATAACAACACCCGCATTGGTCCGGGCATCTGTACCCCTGTCATTCCTCTTGCCTCCTCTTTCCCTCTTTACCTCTCCAGGTAGCAGGAATCTGTAATCCAGGCAGAGCAGAGCAGCTGTGGAGCTGCCTTGCTGAAGGGCACAGGAGTTTCCCTGTCCTTACTCAGTTGCACCCTAATACCTCCGGTGGCTGTCCCCTCTCCCCAGGGGGTTGGTGCTGATGGTTTGGAAGTGCAGAGGAAGGCACAGCTGATGAATGGGTCAGAAGTCCCAGCAGGTCGCAGAGCAGTGGTGGGAGGATGCTTTGGAGGATGCAGCTGTGGGCTGGGGAGTACGGAGGAGGGGAAGAGGCTGTGCGGAGGGAGTGTTTCTGCAGAGGGTTTTCCTGCTGCTCCCCAGCTGGGTTGGTCTTACCTCTCCACATTCCTGCACCCTGTCTTCAGCTGAAACAGGCTGATGTATCTCCTAAAAATGCATTGAAATATTTCTCCTACTTAAACTCATTTTAGCAAGCAAAGTTTGATTTTTGTTTTTGGTTTGTTTTGTTTTTTTTTACTTTAAGTAAAACAAATGACAAAGCCTAAAGTAGCCTGCTTAATTGTGACTAAAAGGCATTGCCACCGGATGGGTGGATGGATGGATGGATGGCTGACAGCCTGTGTGAAATAGGTTTAATGGTTCTGCTTCGGTTATAAAAGACAAATGTTCACCTCACACCACCACTCAAGCGCACAGCACAAATTAGCATTATCTTTGTAAATATCACCATTACTTTTCATTATTAAATTTACATTTTTTTCCACCCCTTGTAAAAGTGAGAAAGATGGGATGAAACCCATCCTGTTCTACTTTTTTTTTTTTAAATGCATTTTCTACAAAAAGCACAATTTACCCAAATGAAACCTTCTTACATCTGGTCTAAGAGTGCTTATGCCAAAAAGCTGATGAGACTTACATAACAGCCATGATGTTAAGACTTCAAAAAACAGTCATAAAGGAACAGATTCTTAATTGAAAGCAGGCTGCTAATAACAGTGCTCTTTCAAATAACTGCTTTCTATCAGACTAAGTGTAATGTAATGATTTTTCTATGCATATAGATTATAAATTTGATAGGTTTACTCATTTAATGCTGATCCTGTAGGATCAGTAGTGATGAATTCATATTTCACCCTGTATCATTCAGTAAGAGATGTAGTCACTGCACACTGGTTTGAAGGAGTTAAGATTAAAACATGCAGAAGATAAAGCAGTTTAAGTTGTGTTCAGCCTACACAGAGCAATATGAAATAAAACCCTAATGTGCCTCACTATATTTTACCTTCACTCTTCTGCCTGGAACAATTTAACCAGATGCTCTGCTGATTACCTTTACCACCCTGTAATGAATTTTACTGTGCTATACATTGTGGACATTCAAGACTTACTAAATCTTCAGAGAAAAGTCCAGGTCAAAGTCTGTGCAGTGCAGATTTAAGGTCCTTTACCTGGAGTTCTGATTAGCTTTCCTCAGATGCTCATTCACTTCCGCGAGGTTTGGACTTTAATGTCATAACTGTAAAGCACAGCTTAGCTTGCTTCTGCAGAGCCAGCCATCTCCTGAGGTTTCTCTTGCAACTGCTGGAAACCAATTTGCCTCAGTCACTCCAGCTCCTCAGCTCAAACTGGCAAACTGACTGGTTCACATCACAGGATGGCTTTTTGTTTTTTATATAGCTTCTTCATGAGAATAAAATATTAAGTGCCCTAGGCCCACTTTGTGTGTGAGTGGGTAGGGTTTTATTTTCTTTATGTGCTCTCATAATGTAATGGAAACAAAGAATTCTGACTTTGACTGGCAAAGGCATGCAAATTCAGAGAACTTCAAGCCCTTCACCCATAACAGACTTCAGGAAGGAGCAAGCCAAAGTCATTTAGGAAAAAAAAAATGCACATGGAAAGGGGCTTTGAATTTTTTAAGAGCTTTCTGCAATTATCTGTTGCCAGTCCCACCCACCTTATTCCCCGATCACTGACGAGCAAGCACCACTCTGTAAGAGCCAGTCCTGGTGACACTGCCCATTGTGAAAACCTTTGGACTGAATTTTCCATCCTTGTATTGCAATCTCCACCAATCAGCCTTTGCTGAACCCACGCATTGGAACATTTTTTCCACTTCTTTTTGACTTGGGATAGAACCAGCCCAGAAAGATTAAAATTTCAGCACATCTCTCCCCACCTTCTTCCCTTGTGCAAATTCTGGCTTGAGATTGGTTCATTCCAGTGCTGTGTGGGGACAGAATCAGAATCAGGGGTAGACAACCTGGGGCGGAAAGATTGGTACAGAGCTAGCGAGCGACAGAATATGGTAATTCAAAATGACAAAAATGGTCATGAAGTTGCACTGCTCCAACTTTGAAACATTTGACACAAATGTTAAAAGGAGATATTTCCATGGCATCTGCATTTAGGAGAGTTATCTCCATGAATATTTCCACCCTTATTTAGTATATTTTTCATAGCAGAATGACATTATTCCCCTTGGGCCCTCCGTTTTTAATGCTGCATTGAAGGTAGAAGCAAAAGACTAAGAATCCCCTTAATACAAGTAACTTTGCATAGAGATGGCAAGAAACAAATCATCACCAAACAAGCATGTAGATAAAATCAGATACATTTCTAACAGTTTGGGTTTTTTTATTAATGCAATGTATTCTTAAAAGAATTTCTGCACTGAGTCTGTCAGACAGTCTTAGCTAGAAAAATAAAGTCTTAAACATGGGAAAATAAAACAGTTTATAAGAGCAGAGAACTAGAAAAGACATCTTTGGTCACCAAGCCTTTACCCCTGCTATAACATAGATGGTTATTGTCATTTAATCCCATTTCATAAATTTACCAGGTTCCATATTAGAAGTATTCATATAAATATTCACAACGTCAAGCAAAAGCCTGGTTTAGAAGCTCTTTAACTGTTAGGATCTGCTTCTAATATTCAGCATAGATTTATTCCATTTGTACACACATATTCATACTTGTGACAACATTGTCCCTTAGGTGAAATAGCTGTTTTTCTTGCCTGGCATTTACCCCCTTGATGTTTTTACAGGGAACAATTAGCTTCCCTTTCAGCCTGTGTTTTACTAGACTGCAGAGTTGACGTTTTCATGTGGCCCCAAAGTCAGGCAGGCTCTCATTTCCCTCATGCCCTGTAGCCTTTCAGTGACCCTCTCCCAGGTGGCAGGCGTCCCTCCTGGACACAGGGACCCAAAGCTTCTCACTGAAACTGGGACGAGGGCTCCTTGCAGTGCTGCTGAGACTGCTGTGCCTCCACGGGAGCTACCATCTCCGTGGGGATTGCATTTACCACCCCCATCAGTCTGCCTATTTAGAGTGACCAGCAAGAAATTCTCAGTCCTCCCTCTTCCCAACACTGTTCCTGGCTGATGAGCAAAATGACCTCCGAGTACACGATTCTGCACTTCGGGTGTGGCTCTGTTCTTCCAGCTCTTTCTGCATTTGTGATGTCTGCATTATGATTTTGTGACCAGAAATACGCTGTTTATTTTTTCTTTTTAGCACTGTCCTACTTTTTGCATCACAGTTTCAAAATGAAGCTTACAAATAAAGGTTAAGTCCTAGTAACCTTGTAAGCCCACATTCTTGCAACAGGTAACCTCATTCCAGGACTGAGCCTCCCTCTTCCACACAAGCAGTTGGCATCTCCCTTTAGTTAGTTCCTTATCCACGTTATACTTTTTGAACTAATTCCCATCTTCTTCAGCTTAACTAATAATTTCCCATGTGGCACCTTATTACCTACTTTTCAGAACTCCACAGAGATGAGACCTACTGCATTTCTCTAGTCAAGAAAATCTGTTATCTCAGGGAAGAAAGCTATCCAGTTACTCTGCCATAATCAGCCTTTGGCAAATGTACACTGCAGTCTGTCCCATCTTTCATTTACCTCCGTGTCTTTGTCCTAGAGGATCCACATACTGTCGAGATGATACTAAAATAGGGCACACAGTTGCTGCAAGCACCTTCTCCCCTTTCTTAAAGTGGGTATTGCAGGTACCATATTTGCCTTTCTTCCATTATAAGGCATATGAAGGTGTAAGTTAATACTTCCTTTGACAGATGGTGTGAGCAAGGAGCACAAGGAGCTACCCCCTCACATCTGATGGGCAGGAACTTTTAGCAGGAACTAGTTTACCTATTGCAATTTTCTTAAAGTAGTCCTGGGAAGTCCCTTAAAACATAAGATTGGTATAAAGAAATACTCACTGGATGGACAAGCTGAGAGCAAACCCAGGGAATTCCTTCAGGAAACCCTAGAAAAAGAGCTTGGGCTGAAGTTTGTGTTTTGTTATTTATTATTTGGGCTACTAATAAAAGCAAGCCCTCAGAAGGGGTAAGTTTGACCTTATAGTGTCATGTTGAATATATCTGAGGCAGTGTGGAAACACCACCTGCTCACACATAGAAATTCAAAGCCAGTCTGTCCTAAATCATGCCACTGTGTTCAGTTATTGCATATATATACCCCAGCACAGCATGACCTTATGTATTATATATATTGCAATTAGACAAAATGGTGTGACTTACGAATGAAGTGGCAGCTTTAATTGCTGTTTTCATTTGGTACAAAGCTGTAACTTGAACACTGAGGGCAACTTTAACTCTGGCCAGCCAGTTCAGGCAGAAAGGAGAGAAAGTAGAAGGGAACAAGGTGCCTCTTTACTCATGCACGCTGGCACCAAATGATGAATATGGGTTCCTGTTCTACGTCAAAAAAAACCAAACCAAACCAAACCAAAACCAAACAAAAACAAAACCCCCCCAAAACCAAAACATGCTCCAAATTTTGGACAATGGCAGGAAGGAGTCCAAGAAAAGGGATGCACCTGGAGGCAAAGGAGAGGTTTCATTAGGTGCAGGGAGAGCACAGAGCATCTTCCCTGTAGACCAAGGGTGGACTCCTAAACAGGCTTGTGGCTGCTGTGTTCAGCTTCTGGTCTTGGCTCTGAAGCAACACAGATATGAAGCACTTTCTTTCTGCAGGGTCTGCAGCTAAGTCACTGCAGAAGCCTTTGGGCTTGTCTCAGTCCTTAACCTGACTGAAATTTGCTTGTCTAAAGACAGAGTTGAGGCCCCAGGATATGGCCCCCTGTTAATATGGTGACTGATACTGAAACTATGTTTTCCCACAGAGTGCCTCACAGTGAGCATGTTTCTAAAAGCTCTGCATAAAATGTAAACAAGGTAGAAAAGTCAAGTCTGTAATGAGCATTTTCTCTGCAGAAATGATGCTCATGCAGTGATGAAACTCTTCATTCATTTGAGCTCTTCTCACTTCGTGACATGTATTTCTTCTTACAATGCAGCTTCTATAAATCCATAGCAGTGTCACAGCACATGCACATTAGACATGAGCTGCTATTGAACCTGAATGTTGTCACTTAACAAAGAGGAGAATAAGCTTTAGATATTAAAAAAAATATTAAAAAAAAATAATGGGATTAGAAAGAACTACAGATACTCTTTGTGATTTTTATGGTTGCACACTGTGTCAAGAGTTTGGTAATTTATAAAACTTCTTGATAGAAATATATGAATATATCAGTCAAAGTAATAATTAATTCCCTCGAGAAAATGCTCATTAAAAAAAATCTGTAACAAAAAAGAAAATTCTAAGAAGCTAGGAGATCACAATGTAAGCTAGCTGCCAATTAAGCCTTCATGGGGTTGAGAAAGGAAAATGAAGGCAACAATATAGCTTTCTGACTGGGGATTTGATCTTCAAGATAACCTCCGAATTGCAATGTTTCACTTGCTCAAAGCTTTGCTGAAATACATCCTTGCTGATTATGCCATAATACTGTACATTTATCCTCACATGTAAGGAATTATTCTATTACTCATAAATGCAGTTAGTTATGAATGGTGTAGACAATGGTACCCTTCTCAGGAGCAGGTCTGTAAGGAAATACAGAAAAAAATCTGGTTTGTTTTGGTTTTTTTCTTACTACCGTGTATCCCAAGAATGCTATTTTTCTTTAAAGACAGATCTACCTTTTCTGCACTGGGGTGTCATCTATGACACTTTTGTAGGAGAGGTGAGGAGGGTGGAATATCTGAATACACTGCAGAACCTGTACTGAGCAGAGCAGGTTTACAATAAAAGATTAACTGTCTAATAAATATACTTAGTTCAATGAGCTGTTTCAAAGCATTCACTAATAGCCACGGTGTGTGGCTAAACAACAACACGCTGCTTGTAGAGAGCAGAAGTCTCCATGACATGGGCCAGAAGATGTGGATGTCCCATGAGGTAGGTGAGGCACCTTCAGCACCCCTGTCCATCACCACAATTTGTACTCATTCAAACTACGGGGAAACATCCCCAAAATCACAAACCAAACCGGAAAAAAATCTACCTTTAAGATCATCAAGTCCAACCACTAACCCTACTCTACCAAGTCCACCACTAAGCCATGTCCCCAGGCACAACATCTATACTGCTTTTAAACACAGCCAGGGATGGTGTCTCAACCACCTCCCTGGGCAGCCTGTTCCAATGCCTGACAACCCTTTCAGTGAAAAAATTTTTCCTAATGCCCAATTTAAACCTCCCCTGATGCAGCTTGAGACCATTCCTACTTGTTCTGTCATTAGTTACCTGTGTAGAAGAGACCAGCTCCTTCCTCTCTGCAACATCCTTGCAGGTAGTTGTAGAGAGCAAGAAGGTCAACCCTCAGCCTCTTTCAGACTAAACAACCCCAGCTCCCTCAGCTGCTTCTCATAAGACTTGTTCTCCAGGCCCTTCATCAGCTTCCTTGGACCCACTTCAAAATGAAAAGGCCTGTGCTAAAAATGGTGTGTTCAGAGAACACCTATAAAGTCCAGGTGGTTCAGATTTTCTGTGTATTTGTAAAAAATTAAATCAAGTAGTATTTTTTTTTAAAGAAAGAAAGTAAATTTTTTCACAAATACTTCACAGACATAGGTTAATATAACTTAAAAACCTTCCTACAATGGAATGCAAATTTGCAACCTTCACTCACATTGAATAAAATCTCCTCATAGATGTTGCCCTGATGCCTAATTTGTGTGACTCAGGAGCCCTGGGGAATGACAGAGGGGTGAGGTGGAAAGATACCCCCTTTTCCTCAGCTGCTGCTGTTCATCATCCAATTTACTCAGTTAAACTGCTGTTGATTGAAATTTACCTTAATCTGCTGGGATGTGACTTTGTGATTTAGCAGTGATGGGTAAGGGGCTGACTAGGCAGCAGGGCTGCGCTTCTCCTCTTGCTTACTCCACTAGAATGGGAGTCAAGAGAGGCAGAGCAACGCGGAGGTGGCCTGGACACAGCAAGAACCAGAGACTCTTGGTTTTTTATGTGTATGTGAGTGTGGAAATGCATAAAATCAAACACTGCCAATATCCTGCCAGCAGCAAGGACACTTCCACATCTCAGGGCAGAAACCCCCAGGTCACACTGGCCGAGTGCAGCAGAGAGCTCTTTTCCATCCATTTAGTTTTAACTTTGCTACCTCTCTTTGAAAGCAAAACACCTACCACCAGTGGCATCATCTGGATACTGCTGCAGGTATAACTACTTAGCTTGTATGGATGATTTTAGGGCCACCACATCACCTTCCCCAGAGGGTCCTAAGCCTGCAGAAGCATCTACGATGCAGTGGTGCATCCTCTGTCCTACTACCTCGTGCACAGTCGAGATACAGGAATGTTCCCAGGTGTGCTGTCTTTGGGTATGTCGAAGTTGGTCAAAGGATTCTAATTAGAAAGTGTCAGGATCTGATGGTTTACTGATAAATGAGATGACTTTGCCATGGTTTTGGTAGTCACGCAGGAATTGGCAACATTTTGTTCTTCATATTTATTTATCTTTTATATGGAATTATTTTCCCCCTTCAGAAGTAGAGCACAATTTATGAGAAGAAGAGCTGAGTATGTTTCACAGTAATAAAGGTAAGCACTAACAGAATAAAGCTGTCTAAGGGGTACTATAAATGTATCTCATTAATTTGTATGCAAAATATATTTTGGACTCCACACAGTGCATTGCAGGTGAAGGCTGTTGGGGAGCCAGAAATGATGCTGTGCTTCCTGGGTCCCTGAGATAGCCTCGGCCTGATCCTGGACTCAGTCTGAGACTGAGCATCATTATAAACATTGGAGTGCCCAGTGGCTCCACTTCATACCACAGGTGGCAGCTGGTGCAGAAGAAGCATTGCTAGCTGGAAGGAAAAGAGAACTAGAGGTTTCAGCCATTTTGCTGCATCTCAGCAGCAAAAGCTCTCTTAGTAGATGATCAAACCCTCGACTTCTTGCTTATGACTCAACATTTTGCTGTTCCAGGCATCCCTGCAAGGTGCAGCACACCTTGGCATTGAGGGTGCAACACCATCGAAGGGAAGTAGACCTTTTGTTAATTACTAGATTCAGGTCACTGATGTCTGACACTACTTAGCTGTATGCTGGTATAAATAAGTTATCCATGGGACAGCAATGGGCCCTTGTGGCCAGGAAGGCCAATGGTGTCCTGGGGTGCATTAAGAAGAGTGTGTCCAGCGGGTCAAGGGAGGTTCTCCTCCCCCTCCACTCTGCCCTAGTGAGACCACAGCTGGAGTGTTGTGTCCAGTTCTGGGCTGCCCAGCTCAAGAGGGACAGGGAAATACTGGAGAGTCCAACAGAGGCTGTGAGGTTGATGCAGGGACTGGAACATCTCTCTTATGAGGAGAGGCTGAGAAAACTGGGGCTGTTTAGTCTGGAGAAGAGAAGACTGAGAGGGGATCTTGTGAATGTTAACAAATATCTGAAAGGTGGGGGGCAAGTAGAGGGGGCCAGGCTCTTGTCAGTGGTGCCCTGGGATAGGACAAGAGGTAATGGCAGCAAGGTGAAACATGGGAAGTTCCACCTCAACATGAGGAGAAACTTCTTCACTGAGAGAGTGACAGAGTCTGGCCCAGGCTTCTCTGGAGACTTTCCAAACCTGCCTGGATCTGTTCCTGGGTGGCCTGCCCTGGGTGATCCTGCTCTGGCAGGGGGGTTGGACTCAGTGATCTCCAGAGGTCACTTCCAACCCCTACCATGCTATGATTCTATGATTAAAACTACCACATTACATTAAACCCTGCTGAGATGATCAGAATATTCAAGACTCCCACCTCTCCTCTGTGAACCTCTGATACTGACTCAGAGCCCAAAACATTAAGGAGCATCTTGGAATGTCTCAGTCACACATCACTTAGAGGTATCCTCACAAGAGCAATGCTCATGTTGTGCTTGAGATCACACCTGTGAGTCCTGTGCAGACGTGAAGATGGCAAAGATGGGATCCTTCTGCTACTGTTTTCTTTTTTTTTCCCCAAAAAAAGTCAAGCTGGCTTTTTCCCAAGAATAATAATTAAAAAAGGTGAAATGTTAATCCCTGTTTATTTTATGGAACAGCTAATTTTGCTGTGAATATAAACTACACCCCCACACACACATGCACACACACATACACACATCCTCAGTCCCACAGAGGAGCTAAGCAGTTACACAGAGTCACTTGAAAGCCAGCTGAAAGTACCCATTGAGTCTGCTGAGGAGTCCCCAGAGGACACCTTAGCAGTTCTGCTCTTACAGCTCATGGAGAATTGTTCATTCCACAGCTACGGTGCCATTCTCCCTTCTCTCCAGACGAGGATGCCTAAGGGTGACTTATGGTTGATGCTTCCCACCAGAAGCAATAGCACTTTTTTCACCATTAGCTCATGCTCACAAACCCAGGCACGCTATTCTGGGCCAGGTCTTCTGCCACATGCACACACCAGTACATAAAGACCAGTGCACTGGAGGAACTTCTGCACTCATGCTGAGGTGTGAGGTCACTGTGCATGTGACTGCACAGCACACCAAACTACAGTGCTTGTCATGCTAAAGGAAGCCATGCCCCTCCTTTGCTGAAGTCTGAAAATCAAATTCACTATCACTAAAATATTATCTTAAAAGCAACAGCAGCAGAGGTTGCAATGTTGAATGCTCGGTAGCATATCAAGGAACTCATGGCCCTAGCCTACAAATGGTAAGTCCCAGCCAAACATGTGTCTTGTGAGAAGCTTTTCACCCTGTGGAGAGGTGTGACTCATAGCAGAGAGCACCAGAGCCCAGTTCTCACTGTATGTAAGTTATTTTCATTTGGTTCTTTCCTTCTCCGACACAGACATCTGAAAAAAAATGATCTGAGAAATGCATTAAAATGTATGTTGTATTTTTGTGAAAATGTATCATGTAACTATAATCTTGAAAAAGAAAACAAATTAGAACTAGTCTTACTCTAATTATAAGCATATTATTTTACAAATATTTGAGAATTAAATCCCTAGATCTTAAATATTGACCACAAAAAAACCCACCATCATCCAGGTTTGCCATTGAGACACTGGACTGAGGAGCAAACTGCCCCAAAAAAGAAGACACAGCTCCAACAATTTTCCCTGCTGGGTGCAGGACTTAGCATTTCTTCTCCAATGGAGATGCAACTACATGTAAAATCACACAGAGGCACAACACCTCCTGCCATTACGCTGGAAGAGGTTCACGTGTTTTCATTGTTCGTACAGCATAAATCACAGCCTCACACTGTTGCTCCTGGCAAACTCAGGGACATGCAAGTAGGCTGATTTTAATTTGTGAATTATAGTCACATTAGGACCTTAGGGAGTATTATGGTAAATGTGGCAATGTTTTCATATTGTAAATGCACTCTGATATTTGGAACTATCTCATTTCAAAAGAAGAGTTAAAAATCCTAAGCAATGGATGAGCAGTAGCCTGACAAATCCAAGTGAAAGGGGAGGAAAAGAGCAGAAATGGCATTCATCTGGAGGTGTTTCTTCTGGGGAATTCTCTCTAGTCATCGCCTAGATATGAGACAAGGTTTTGCCATAATTACAAAGCCAGGCCACTGTGGCTAGGCACAGTCCAGGGAGAAGGGCACTGGAAACAGTGGTTGAAAAATACGAAGAAAAAAAAAAGTGCTGAAAGACAAAAGGAAGGAGATTTGTTCATGAAAAATATTCGGAAAGCAGCTCCTTCAGGATCAGGAAAAACAGCTCTGGAAACATAAATTATGTGCCAGTTCCCATGTTATCAGAATCCGAGTGCCTAAAATGTAGTTTTATTACAGGAAAATCTGACTAAATACATAGACACTGACAAAATTCCCCAGTGTAAAATCCCTAACGCCTGGTTTCTGGCAGCAAACCTGCTTGGAGGCCTGACTGGGAACCAGCCAGTTCTGCACCACAGGTTTTCCTCCTCTTTGTCAGCTGGGGACAAAGGCCCCTCTTGCAATGTCCCCACTCTCCCACAAAGACAGCACCTTCCAGGCCATCCAGGCTCCTCTCTCCATCAGTGCCTACGAAAGGGAAGTGTCACATTCTGCAGGCACAAGCACTGGGGTTTATGAGGTTACCAAGCCTTACTCAGCTCACATTGCTCTCAGACACAGAGCCCAGACTCTGCAGCCTCCACCCACAGCTCGAAGGGACCTTAGGCACCTGTGGGGCAGCAGGGAGGCAATAAGGCATCTCTCCCTTGCTGGCTGCTGAGGGAAGGAGCTGTGCTGCTTTGCTGCCCATCACTGGCTCACAGGCACCATAGACCCACAGTAAGGTGAGAGAGCAACTCTTCTGCAGCTTCTGCTTCTTCACTCCACCACAGCTCACCATCTCTGCCACTGAGCTCACCTAA
This sequence comes from Chloroceryle aenea, assembly GCA_013399075.1. Classification (NCBI taxonomy): domain Eukaryota; kingdom Metazoa; phylum Chordata; class Aves; order Coraciiformes; family Cerylidae; genus Chloroceryle; species Chloroceryle aenea. The sequence continues at coordinate 17,906 of VWZY01005697.1, read as the reverse complement.
CCAGCCCTGGTGTTCTCTCCCACCTCCCAGGCTCCATTCCATAACGTATGCCCTTGCAATCCTTCCTTCACCCTGTCGCACTGTGCATAGCAAGAAGAGACTTTCCTTTCTAAATGTTTCTCTCTGAAGTTTCTTTCTCTGACTGAGCACAACGGTGCCATTAATGTCAATGGCACAAAATAGCCACTGACCCTTTGCAGCCAGTTCCAAAGTTGACAAACTGAACCTTCATAAAATCTCAAATTTGAGAAAGAATCTCAGTCAGAGATGAGCTACAAACCCAGCACCTAAAATGTGAAATCTTGGTAGCCCTTGGCATTAATTATCTTCAGAGATATATGGCTTAAAAGGTATGGAAACACATGGGGAACTGATGTGAAAACATGTGATTTCAAACCTGAACTTGCTAGCTTAAAGGTATTCATAGAGTTATTTATTTTTTTCTCATTGATTTCTTTAAAGTTTGGCATACCTGAGTTTAGGATGAGCTACATTCAGATTTAGTTTTGACTGTTTCTTATTTCTGAGGTAATTTGATGAAAAAAATGTAGCCTACCATGTAGATGTATGTGTCCTCCAGCTACAGAGCCCAGGAAACTAGCGTTTGGATTCTCTTTCATATATACCTTGATATAAACAATATTATGCAAGGATAGGGACTGCCAGCTATTGAGACTGCGGTTGCTGATGTATTTGAGGGGAAAATCCTATTTTCAGGTGTAATTTCCAACCTGTATCACTTCAGATAAATATTGGGCTGAAATCATATTGAATTAATTATGGAAAATTTCTGATGACATTGTAAAGCTACAGCTCCTGCTGAGGCTAGGAAATGTATGCCTATTTGTGCACATTTTCTGATTGTTGCCTGTCTTTTTTTTTGAAGCTCTGCTATCCCTTGCCTTTTGAGCTGCGCTAGGATTTTGGTAGAGGAAGGTGTCTGGGTGTTAGGAATGTGCTTTTTCCTGTTTTTATAGGAACTGGGGTTAATGGCTGTGGATGAAGGGAGGGAAGCTGAACAGGGTTTTGAATCAGGGCCTGGCCAAGCAAGGAAACTAGAGCTATGAGTCAGATGGGAGGAGACTGGGGCTGGCTGGACTCAGAAAGTGGGTTACGAACTGTCGGAGAGCAAAGGCGAGATGTTAGGGGGTTGTTAGGCTGTGTGGCACTTCTCATCATCAGAGCTGGGGAGGGTTTGGGGTGTCTGTGACATGGACCCAACCACACCAGGCTAGTATATGGTAGAGTTACCTTCTCTACTGTGCACCTTGATAGGGTCTTTCAGCACACGATTTCCTACTGTTTTCTTCATCGAGCCCCTGCCTCATTCCCTGCACAGAGTGGATGTTACTCGTCTGCTTCATTCTCATTATTCAGTGTAATGGCCCTACATCCTATGTACTGCTCACTATTCAAACCCTGTTCCAAAGATAGAATAATTAATTTCCTCAAGGGCTGTTCCTCATGGGCACTCATCATTACAGTACTTCATAAATAGTGTTCATTCATTTTCACAACACTCATGCGAGAGGTAGGTTGTTGGTGTTACTCCCATTTTTCAGAAGGGGAACTGAGACAACCAGACTTTAACTAAGGGCAGTGTTCACACGCGTTGTAGATGGGTGACCTGAGTCACGACACCTTGGTTTGTCACAGCACTCAGCACTGCACAGCCCTGCATATTGTCAGTGCACAGGCCAGATGTAGTCATGAGTGGCACTTGGGAAGGCAGATTGCTGAAGTGTCAAGTCAAATGCTCTCAAAACATAGTAAGTGACCAGAAAAGAACAACCTGGTCTTGATGTTCCCAGAGCATTGCAGATGAGGAATAACGAAGGACAGACCCCTCTCTGTAGGACAACATTCAAATACATCAACTAGGAAGCCATCCTTTCTCTTCCCATATACTTCTTCCTAATCCTCCAGCCTTGCAGCACACCATGTGCTGATCTTCCTCTACTACTTTTCCTAACTCATCATCACACAAGTCCATCCACATAACACTGAAGATAAACAAGAGGAGGTCAAATTAGGACTGCATAAGTAATTTTAATTGCTCCTAAACCCTGAAAGCCTTCTCATGTGATACCTATCTTTTAAAACTTCCCCCGTGTGTACTATCCTGTATCTTGCACTAAAAAAGCAATCTGAAAAATCTGAACAGCCTGCAGAAGTCCCATCATGGTGGCTCAGCAGCAGGACTGAAATATTTAGTCACAGAGCTGTTGTCAGCCACCCAAGCTAAGAGAAACCATCTAATGCTGTCCTGGATGCCACCAGCATGTAAGTGGAAGGAGACACTTGCTTTGTGTGTAGTTTCATGCGTGCATAAGGGATAACCCCAGATACCAGGTGTCCAACACAGGTCCTGGAGAGAAGCAGGCAGTGGCCCTTTCTCTCCCCTTCTAATGCTCCAACATTGTCCCAGGGTTTCCCAGTCCTGTTTCACCAGCCTCTTTAAGTTTCTCTCACTGAGTTTCTCACATTCAGCCTTCTTTTTGCCCACCTCGTTTCCAGTCCCAGTTTCCAATCCACTTGCTCCTCATTCTGGCTTCAGTCTTTCTCCTATCCCACAAGGCAGTCAGAAAGCTGCTCCCCAACCTCTTTCCCAAGCTTCTTGTCCTTCCACATACGTGCTTCTCCCCAAACCAGGATGACAGTCTTTCTCCTACACTCTCAAATTATTAACATCTAATCTCAGGTTTCTGCTTCCACTCCCCTGCAGTTCTGCATCCCATGTTTAAACACGTGTAACCACAGCATTAGGGAGCAGCAAGAGGCAGGTAAGTTTTGCTCAGAGCCTTGGGGGCTGGCACATGCTTGGTGCAGACAGAGCCAGATGCCTGAGAAGTTCTATTGCACTTGAACAAAGGCAAAGCATTTGGCCAAAGTTGGTCTGTGCTCACATTCTTGACATTAGAGTAGGTCCTCTTCTATGCCAAATGTAATGTCCATGCTCCAAGGGATGGATGTATTGGAGTTAATTAATTAAATGGTTGCAAAGACCTTTTTTTTTTGATGTAGGGAAAATAATGTATTTTCTATAATCTTGTTCCTGGAAATTGCTGAACTATTTTCACTAAAATTTTAGAACAACAAATAAATCAAAGTGAGGCAGACATCCAGCATGGGGAATTTTAGCTGAACACTTAAAGTCTGGCACAGTTATATGCAACTGAAAAAAGGGTTTTATAATGGGAAGTGTCAAGCATTAAGTATAGGTGGCACTTCCAACTCCGCCTATAATATAGAATGGAATAGGTGCCTGGTTCTGCTCCCAGGACATTCTGGATTAAACCAACTCAATCACAGTGGACTAGGAAGAAGATTGTTTTTTTTTTCCTCAGGTTGATACATTTGTGTGGCATCTTTGAGAAAGAAAAAGAAAGAGAGAGAGAAAGAGAGAGAGAAAGAGAGGAGAAAGAGAGAGAGAAAGAGAGAGGAGAAAGAGAGAAAAGAAAGAAAGAAAGAAGCCAAGTTATTTACCTAGAAGCTTTATTTATTTTCTGGTATTGGCAAGGAATGTATCATTTGCTGACAATATGGAATGGATGATTATGGCAACCAATTTTAATGACAGTCTTATAAAAAAAGAGGCTTCATAATAAAATGTTAACAATTATAATTTTAAAATGAGTCAGCTCCAGAGAAAATAAGACAAAGGCAAAAAGAAAAAAGAAAAACCTTTTAGAGCAAAATGTTTTATTTCCATTTATTTCCAGTGCTCTGCAGATGTGTGTGGGGCAAGTAGGAGGCTAATATATCTCACTTTAGCAGTACTAATTGTTTGCATTATCACAATAATCAAATGCAACCATATTAATCTCTGTGGTTATTAACTTGATTTTTACACATTAAGATTTAGATTTAATCCCCTGGGACCATCTATTAATGCTTTTAAAGTTGAAGGGTTTCAACATTTTTAAGTTTTTTTCCCCTCTTTTAGCTGCAGGCAGTAAAATTTGAACGTGTGTGGAGTTTTGTATTTTGCATTCCTGTGGGATTTTCAGAGACACTGCTGTCAAGGACCATGAATCATGTTAATACATAGCAACCTCTACAGCTATTAAAATGTCTGCAATAATGTGATTATTTTAAAACGGAAAACCTAATATCATATGTATTACTTAAAGATCAACCTTTTTTTTTTTTTAAGTCATTGGAAGGGCTGCTTTTGGGGAGGGGGGAGGAAATGGAAACATTACTGGCAGTCGCTAAAATGCAAAATGTCTAATCCACTAGGAGAAACTTCAGTTCCTTTTACAAAACACATCCTTACTGAGCTTACAGTCAATGAAGAAAAAAAAAAAGGGAGAAAAAAAAATATCAAGATCGATAAGCATGAAAAGCTATTTTATTTTTGTTGAGCCAAATCCTAGTTATAGCAACCTGCTGGAACAATATCTGGTTTCATACTTTCATGGTCACTGAGTGATGACACCCAAGCAAAAAGTGGGCATGGAGGTGTTTTTATGAGATGTCAGTGTGGAACGTAGTGCTAGAATTGAATAATGACATGAACTGGTTAAAAACTCCACTTTTCAAAGTGGATGTATCAGATTCATCATTTACAATTTATATAAACAAGACAATATGGCAAAGTGACCCCATGAAATGAAATAAGAAAGTGTCTCGGAATGTATTACAACTCTAGTCGTTAAATATTAACTCCAAAGACAGAAACAGTAAGATGCTGGATTTGACAAGAAAGAATATAGTTCCTCAGATCATGTATTTTGATTGTAGTTGATAGTGCATATCCATGTTGCACTTACGTAGTAAATCCTCCCTTGGTTATCTGCTTTATGGGCCAGCCTTCAAGCAGCCACCCCTTGATTTCACATCTCCAAGAGGGTGCAGAAGTACAAAAACTTCTACAGCCTCTCTGTCTTTTCTTTATCTGCCTTCCTGAGTGTAGCATGGTCTTCTCCTCCAGGAGATGCTTTAGCACCTCAGGCTGTTCAAGAGTTTTGAGCTTTGTGCTTGAATGAAGCATCACAGAAAGCAAAATGGTCCCTGTCCTAAACAGCAACTGAAAGACACCATGGGTAAGATGTAATCACTTTAACAGGTGGGAATTTAGCTAGTGCCAAAGGGCTGGGTGGTATTTTATAAGGTGTTACACAGGTCTGAAATACAGACCCCTGATCTTTCAGCACACACGAGGCCACATACGATGCAACCTATTTTAGTAACTCGGACATCGTCACAAAAGAAAGGGCTCGAATGCACTTGCTCAAGGTCAGGCAAGTTCCTCAGACAAGCATTTTAGCAAGCTAGTTGTTGGCACCACACCAAATAATTTTAGATTATGGAATATAGGCACTCCATTAGCATTGTTTTAAATTGCACTTTCTGTTTTGTAAAATCAAAAAGGAAATTTCATGGGGAAAAGAAGTCTCGCATTCATGCAACATTAATGTTTAGGGAATAATGTGGTGTTTTGCCATGTTAAAAGAATTATTACAAACCCTTCATTGAGAAGCTCTAGAGATCTGATACTTTGGAAAAGAGACTTGATAATTGGATATGCGGGGGGGAGGGAGATGTACAGGGAGGGTGACATTTTTGGTGACAGCAATGAGACTTTTTTTGTTCTTGTGAAAAAAAGACCCTGGTCTGGCCAAATTAGAAGCATATGAAACATTTGAGAAGCAGGTAGCTGCAAGTTAGCATGGGGCAAGTAACCAGGGCTCAAAGTAGAGTGATTCTCTCTTGGAGTTTCTGCTTCCCTAAGCTGAAGGGAGAATACTATGAGCTCATGTACATGCAGGCAGGAATGCTTGGAGGAGGCAAGTTAAATTTGCACATGCCACTTCCAGTGAGTGCATCTTTTTATTTCACAGTTCTTTTATTTTTTTTTATTACCCGAGCACCCTGGAAATCTTTAATACAACCAATAACTATGGACCAGCTTGCATCTTCCAAATCTCCATGTAGAGGTGATGTCCTTTCTGAGCACCACAAAAGTTAGAGTGATGCTCACCCCCCTCCCAGCTTCGCCAGCTTGCCTGCCCCTGGGAACAATGGGGCCAAGCCGCCTAGGCGCCAGGGTGAGAGGTCACAGCATCCCACCGAGCTGCCAGATTTGGGGGCAGATCCCACGGCCTCTGCCGCATGGAGCCAAAAGCAGATCTTCTCTTGCCCCCTGCAATCCTGGCAGGGAATCTCGGCAAGAGGAGCCTCAGAAGGATTTCTTCCTCAAAACTCACCTTTCACAGCCTTTTTTCTTCTTCTTTCTTTTTTTCTCTTCCACATAGAAAGGGACAAGACCATATGGAAAATTGACGGCAGTGGTTTATGGGTCACGTGTGTGAGAGGCTGTGAACGTTTGTGCACGGGGTCATTGTTGGATTTCACAGCGGTTGCTTTTATCCTTGGAACTGAAGCTGCCATGTATTTCAAGATACCTGATTAGTTTGTAAAGCTAGAGATCTGGCAGAGGAGCTGAGAGACTCTCTCAGCTCCACAGAAATACCTTGGACTTGGGGGGCTGAACTGAGTGACAGACCGAAAAAAAAAAGAAACTGAAAACATAAACATGTAAATGTGACTGCGATTCCACTTTATGGGGCATTTTATGTGTGTGAAAATAGCTTGTTGTCTTGTGAAAGTGAGAACTTTGGGGTTGAAACTGATGACAGAAATTAAAGAGAGTTTAAAGGAAAAAAAACAAGCTATAGAAATGAATTAAAAAAAAGAAGAAGGGGAGAAAAAAAAAGGCCATGCCTACATTTTCCTGAATGATAGCAGAGATGTGTGCTAAAGAATAGGTGTTGACAGAAAAGAAACACAACCCTTTAATAAAGGAGGTGGGCAGGCAGACATATGAACTGCTGAAATTTCAGCATTTCAGAGTCCTATGGGTAGAGAACACCAGAACACAGGAAAAACAAGTAGAAAAGATCTTAGGAAACCCTCACCTCCTAAAATTTTGGTTCATTTTAGATGCTATTTCACTTGAGGAAAGAATCCATTTTATATATATATATGAATTACAAAGAAAAAAGAAGATGTGGGGGGAAAAAAGGTGGAAAATGCTTTGACTTCCCTTTCAGATATCCCCTGCACTGTGTCATAATAAATCTTGCATCTTCTGCTCAGCTGAGGTCTCTGCTGCAACATTTCTTGGTCGCTTTGTTTCAGAGAAGTTTTTGTTGAATTTGGGGAGCTCTCTAAGCAGCTGAAACAACACCGCAATATTTCCTCACTGTTTCCTAGCAAAGCATGGTCCAAACCCAGGGAGGAGATGTTAGGGAAGCACTGCTTTGGGTGGCTGTGACTCCCTGAGTCTGACAGCCTCTCAGTGGTTACTGATATCAGCAGTGAATGTGCATGGTCTACTTGCAGGGTTTGTGATGTGTTTTGGGTTTCCTGCCTCAGAAATGCACTTTGGCTAGAAAACAAGGTCTACAACTCTCTCTCTTGCTGTACACATAGCAGGAAAGTGTTACCCAAGTGCCCCGTTCACATTAGGCAATTGGGCTGTTGACACTGAGGGAGAGATTCTTGCTTACTGGCTATTCAGTTGTGTGAACATGAGTAAAAATGATGATTTTTCTGAAGAATGTGAACTCTGTGTGATTCTGTCCTCACGGAGGTTTTCTAAAGGGTGCTAATTTCCACAAACCATGCTTTATTTGTCTTTCTTTTAGCTACTTCTTTCAATGCCTTTATTCTCTAGGGGTCGTGTCATTGTCTTCTGAAATCTTGAAAGATCTTGCTTACATGTGAAAAGTGGCTTTTAATGAAATGTACAATTTTAGAAATTAAAGCTAATCAAGGCACCTTCTTTTTCCAAGGCAGTAAATTGGTTATGATAATTTCCATGTATTTTTATTTTTTTAAATTTCATATATCTAAAAATAATGGAAAGAGACAACATCAAATTAAGAAAAAGCATTGCTTAGTCTTCATTTAGCAGACCTGAGATCTGAGACATTTTAATAGATGACCCAAGATTCTCATGTCTTTTACTGTGTAACATCCTTCTAAGATGTTGAAGTCTTATTTCCATGTTAAAATTCTCTTCTGAATATGCCTTTAAAAAAATAAATCTCTGACTAGAGAAAAAAGATTTTAAGATAGATGCCAGAATATTTTCCAGTAACACAAATTCTTAAGATTAAGTCCTTGATTCTCCAGTAGGATAAAGGCTTTGCCTGCAAAGCCCTACAAGTAGATGAGGAGCTTTGCAGAGCTATAGTCATCCAACTGCCCTGCCAACTCTTGCTGGACTGGGGCTTGTATCAAAAGTGCATGAGTTCACATTTATGTTGATTGAGAGTTTTATTTCTCTTGCAAGAGGGGAAGAGAAAAGGTCACATTTTGATGAAGGTGTGAGAGCTTCCACATGGGTATCATGGGGTACAAAATGACCACAGGTAGTTTCTCTCACTTATTTGGGGGCTTGACCATGACAAAAGTCTTGTTTCCATTGATATTGGTAAGACTGTTCATCTGAATATGGTCTGATAAATGCTACAGAACATCCTCCAGAAGCTTTCTGGAAGATTCTGTTTCTTAGATGAGGGCCCAATCCTCCTCTTTGGTGTAGTGTTTACTGTCTGGCTTCTCTAGGAGGGAGCAGAATCAGCTTAAAATAAAATCTGGAAAATACACTCTGAAACAGGTTCTTTGAGCCAAAAAAAGAAGATATTTTGAAACAGTTGATCCTGGCATCCTGACAATGTATTTGAGGCTGTAAAAAGCCACTTAAAAGGCATCAAAATAATTATGATGATGATGAATTTCAGTCCTAAAGAGAAATGGTTAATGGGTAGTACATATCACTGACCAACTTTTGAATTCACAAACTCCACTTCTAGATTTCTCTCTCTGAAGAGAAAAAACCTTTAATCAAGTGATTCTTATTTTTAACATCCCAAGCCCCTGGAATGTTGTCTTTATGGATACACTTCAGCTAAAAGATCATATTGCTTTAAAATGGGCATAGTAAAACCAAGCACGCCTGGAGGAGAATTTGTAAGCACAATTATGTTTGCCATAGAGTAGCTAGGTCAGTGGGCGGTATACGATGCACCCATCTTTCTAGGAGCAGTAGGATTTCCTGCTGTTTTTTTCAGTAGTGACCTAGAAGGAGGTTAATGATTCCAAAGAATGACTTTTCCCTTAGGGAAAATTTAATCTTCTGACCTTTTTCTCTATCTGTCCATTCCTTTTAAGTCACAGACCCCCTTCATTTAGCTTATATCAAGCTGTTTTATTTTCTTCAAAAACATGGTTGAAGTGATTGCTTTTGCTTTCATTTAACCCTTGAACTGGATGCATTTCCAGATGAAATCGTTGCCCAGAATACAGAGTTGCTTGTAAGCATTTCTTTCAAATTTCTATATTTGTCTTAAATGTGATTGTCAACCCTCAGAATCACTTTGACAACTGACTAACTTCGAAAATGCATGCCTCTAATGTACTCTTGCAATCATCTCCGAGAGTTGCTTTAGAAAAAGAACATGACAGGAATAAAACAGCTATTGGATTTTTTTGAATTTTTTTTTTTTTTTGAGTTCTATCAAAATGCTGATGGAACCAGAGTACTACAGAAGGAAATTTTATTTAAAATGCATTCACCAAGACCATCATGCCATTTGGGGGATTAAATTTGAGCTCATAAAAAATATCAGCACTGCACAGTCAAACTGTTGGAGTGTTTTGCTTTGTCTGAACTGTGCAGACACTATTGAATCAAATTTGTTGTCAGAATACTGTAAAATAAAATTGTAATTACTTTATTATTCTCAAAGGTGTTGACTCTGGGGGGCAAGGAGTTCTGGAGGGTAACTGGAAACAGAAACTGCCTTGTGCTCGAAGCTGTCAACTTCCTTTTGCTCTGCAGCAGACACTGTTTTTGTCTGTATTGTATTACACACGGTTATTGCCAACATAATAATTCATGAATATTCCTTCATTTTCAGAATTATAATTAATGCTGGATTTTGACATTATGACAAAGTAGGGCAGCTCAGCAGCAGAAACATTCAGCCTTAAGAACAAAGGAATTGCCATATTGGAGCAGACCAGTGGTCCATCTAGCCTGGTATCTCTCTGCCTCTCATACTGGCCAATGCCTGAGGCTACTGAGGAAGGCATAACCCCCCCCTAATGCACCTAATTGCAATACTATACCACAGAGGGAAATTTCTTTTCGACCCCAGCTGGTGATCAGCTTATGCCCTGAAGTATGAGGATTGATAGCCCTTATAATTTTTTATTCCAGCTAGTGTGGCTGCAGATGCTATACTTAATCAAATAAATGTCTAATACTTTGGTAAAGCTAAGTAAGGGCTAAATACTCTCATCTCTTGGGAAAAATCCCAAGGAAGAAAAAAGTGCTGAGAAATTCCACGAGGAGAATCACATCAAGTTCCCACTGCTTTCTCCCCTCTCAGGGGAGTACAGTTTGCATGCTTGTGGAGAGGCTGGCAGGGCTGGAAAGGATGTCAAGCAGCACAGTCCTAGGCTTTGTAGGGGAGTCAGGCTGCAAGTTCAGCTGCTCCTTCCTGCTCCCTCCTTCTGTCCCCTAGCCTGGACTGAGAGGTCTGTTTAAGCTGAGGAGTGGGAGTTAGGGAGACCTACAGCAACCGTCATTTGAATTTCTGCCTGGCAAAGCAATGGTTTTAGAGGAGGAACTGTGTGGTACAGGGTGGCTGTTTCTCGGGTCTTCCTTTGCAACCTGAGATGCCTTTTCACCAAACCTGCATATCCCTGGCCACGTGCTCTTGTGTGGAGGAGCAGCTGAAGAGTCTCAGGGAACTGGAGGACATGACAAAGAGTTAGTCCCCCTGTTTCATTTGCATTTTTTTGTTGTTTGTTTGTTTGTTTGTTTCTTCCAATCATTCTTTTCTTTCTTTTCTTTTCTTTTCTTTTCTTTTCTT
>VWZY01005696.1:433254-458634 GCA_013399075.1 Chloroceryle aenea | reverse complement strand
CACGGGGCTCCGCGCCTCTCCCCCCGGCCCGTCCGCGGCCTCTGCCGCGATTGGCGCCGGGCTCCCGTGTCACCGCTTTTCCTCCTAGGCGGAGAACCGTGACTCAGTGGTGAATCGTGGTTTCAGGAGATCGTACAATCCTTTACCCACTCAGTTTCAGTGAAGCAGAACAAACCAGTGGGAATTTCCCTTCTCCTTCCCATCGCGCACACCACGGATGGTGCCGGTCCTGACTTTGGAGAGGCTGACTTGTGCCCGAAGCTCAATCCTGTGCCAAGACTGTAGAACTATACTGAATTTTGAAAAGCTACACCTAATCCCGCATTTTCCTTGGAAGCTTTGCCTTGGCAAGGGCAAGATAAATATTCCAGGCTTCATTCATGCCACTCTGAGGTAAAATTTACCAGGAGTTTATCCTAATAAAATCTTTCTGGCAGTAAGCAAAAGACAATAGGTGCCACTCAGAGGTCAGTGTTTTCTCTGTGGGACAGCCCTGAATCTGTGGGTTTTAGATGGCTTTGTTTAGTTGTTCCTGACCATTTTTGATATGCAAACAAGGGACAGATGCTCCTGTAACACTCCCTCCTACCATGTCGGTATTGCTGCTGTGTAAAAACACGCAACGGTACAGCCAGTTTGGTCAGCAACTAGGAAGAGAAGCACAGGGATGTTGGGCTGAACTCCCAACCAAAGTATGAGGGATCTTTGATCTCTCCTCAAAGTGGTCAGCACAAAAAGCTGCCGTTCACCCTTCCTGCATTCCTCCTGTCCACGTGTCCATCCCGCCTGGCGACGGGCAAATTTAAGGATGCTTCAGGTTTGCTTTTTTTGTGGTCGGGAGCTCGGGGAGCTTTGGGAGCAGCCACCAACACTCACCCACACCCTGGGCTGGGGGCAGCCCTGGGCAGAGCTTTGCTCTATCTAGGCCCCCTGGAAGGACACCTGAGATTGCCTAGCCCAGGAGAGGGGGCTTAGGGCAGGTCAGGGCTGGGGTACTTAAAATAATGGAGCAACCCAGCAAAATGACCAGACCAGGGCTGCTCTTCAGCCTTGCCTCCAATTCCAGTGAAGTTGGTCCTCTTGCACTAGGCAGCTGTGCCTGCCTGCACCCTGCTGCCCTGGCTGCAGCCTCCGCTGCCTTCCCTGAATGGCAACACAGATGCCAGAGGAATGAGTCTTCCCAGCCCTGTGCAGGGTTTGGTGGTTTGGATTTGCCTTTTTTTTTTTTTCCTCTTGAGTTTCTACCAGCCTTTGCTGGAGCAAGTGGCAGCACGTTGTGTCAGTGAACCGACGGGAAACGCGCTGTCTTTTTCCATGCTCTTGGCTGGGAAACTCTGCAACTTTTGCGCTGTATAGGTGATTATCTGGGGATAGCTCATTAGGCAGGACGTGTAATCAGATGTTACCTGTCTGCAAGCAAGCATCCAAAGTGTTCACTCTGACTTAACATATAAAGCATTGATCCTGACCCTTCAGGCAGCCAAATGGCACCGACCTCTTTGTGGCAGCATTTTCTATAAAGACTTCATTTCATTTTTAGTTTTGTTTATATTTACCTCTACCTGCATCTTTATTTTTTTCATCAAATTAAGAAATCCTTTAGCTGATAAACTGTCCTTCATGAAGTGACATTCTAGTGGCTGAGAGACAGCAGCTCTTTCAGCACAGGCTGCAGAGCACAGACTTTGGACAATGAGAGTAGACGCAGAGGAAATTTCATACCAGGAGCTACAGGATTTACTTTACTTCAGTGCCAAATTAACATCACTACTTTTATCAGCACGATTGTATGTCATGATACCTGCAATAGCATCGGGTAGGCTTTGTAACCCAGGTCTCCTGCAGTCCTTTGTTCCTAGCTGGAAAAGATTGTAGTCATCAAAACAAAGGGGAACCATTTTCTCCCCTGGGAACAGATCGCCAAGTTCCCATAAGGCAAAACAAAATTATGCAACCAGGCAAGCTGATGTCCTGGGCATGTGGAGTCTTGCAGCGTGCTCTCAGCACTCACATTCCAGCATGCAGCCTCCGTGCAGGAGAGCAGCACAAAATGGTGAAGGGCTTGACACCAGCGCGTGCAAAACACGCCAGCTCTGCTACAGGAAAAAGCACAATGAGCCCTCCCCACCTCTGCTGCTGGAAAGCTGCTTGTGAGCCAGAGGAACCCCCTGTCCTCAACAAGTAACGGCCAAAAACGTTCAAGAAACACCACTGAGGGAAAAAGCTGTTTCTTTTCATGGTGTATGGAACTGGAAGCTGCAGCAGAAGTGGTTTATAAACACCCCCATGACTGGGGCTGCTGAAGGGTTTTCCAGGAGGTCTGGGCTAAGAGACCAACCCCGCGGGACAAATCCAGTAGAACTTGATTTGATGAGCTAGACCTCAAGATGTTCTGCTGCAGACAAGGGATCTTAGAGTCAGAGGCTGAAGTATTTATAAAGACCACATTTTTTTAACCACTTCAAGTTCCTCTAGGCACACAGATCAACAAACAAGATGCCTATACATCATCAAATAAAAATATAAAGATATTTTCATGGAAAGACAGCAGTTTTAAGTGGTCTCTGTCCCTTCCCATCCATCTTCACCTTTCTGCTGTACTACCCTTATCCTCTTCCTGAGCAAGACAAGGGAAATCATACATTGCCTGGGTATCTTCCTGTACAGAAGTGCAAAAATACCCTAGACTCTCACAAATCTACTGATGGGTTACCTGCAAGGGCAAGCAGCTTCAGAGCAAGCTCTCAGAGCAGAGGCTACTGCACTGCTCTACAGGACTAATCCTCAGACCAACTGCATTTTTCTCTATGATAAAGTCTTCTTTCTAAACAGATGAAAAAAAATCCTTCCAAAAAAGTAAACAGCTTAAAAAAAATCTTTCTGGGCCTTAACATTATAATAGTGTCTTGTTTCTTAGGAGTTTTCTATTAATGCTGTTCCAATCCTCTTAAAAGAACACTCCTACCTGGCCATCAAGGTGGCTCAGATGCTTTTATAGCTACAGGTCACTTGTTTCCAGCTGACACAGATAACGGCTGGACCCAGAACACCTGGTATGAGATGGATAAAAGCTGGTGGCCTCAGGAGGGGTTAGTGGGGTGCTTCTGGGGGAGGGGGATTGGGCTTTGGGGCAGCTGATGCCAGGCTGGAAAGCAGAAGGAGCCTGGGTCAGTGCTGTGTGTTGTACCTGTAATAAAAGGAGTGAGCAATAATCTGTGCTAAGGGGGAGCAGGAGGAGTGTTTTAAGGGGTAAAGATACAAAAGAGAAAGGGGAATAGGAGAGCTTAATGCTTTAGGTAAAAATAGTGAACTGAAAAGTTTCTGTTCCATTATCAGAGTTTGGAGAGTAAGCTGTAAAAGTGAAATGCATGCATTTGTATCTATGTCCATTTACTTGTTCTCTCAATCTCACTGTGTAAAGCTTGCAGTAGGTGTTCAATTAACTTCATGCACTACTACTTGGGGTTTTTTTATGTAAGAGGTGCTAGTTTTATGTGCTTACTTTCTCAGGACTTGCTCTCTGTAGGTGTTTGTTACTACACTCTATTTTACTGAAGCTTTGAGTAGCCCTGGGAGCAGGTAATACATGCCAGGGTTGAAAAGCTTAGGAAGGAACTTCATTCACAATCCCTTTTTGTTTTCAGACAAGCTCTGTAAAGTGAGTGGGGCTACATATCCCATGTAAAGGGAGCTTTAGCCCCTCCATCCTTTGATGGGAAGCTCTTCTTAATGTACAGAAGGACCCTGAGCCTCTGAAGCCTGCTCCTAAATAGGGCACAGCTCAGAATGTCTGAAGGTCTCTGTGACTCATGGGTGGGAATCTCCTAATGATCTTAGTTATTTTTACCCATGCCTGATACCACATGTTACACTGCCCTAATGCAGAGAAGCGACTGCACCCTCACCGAGCGAGCACACGAAACCGTGGTGGGGAAAAGGGCAGAAGAGAAAGCAACAGTTGCAACCCAAGGTGGAACAGCAAGAGTCATTAGCATCAAGTAAAGGCACAAGAAGCAAAAGAACAGAGGAAAAGCAACTAAAGGTGATAAAAGGACAATAGAAGGAAAGGACTTTAGCAGCGTTTTCTTTTTGTTTCTTTCTTTTTTAATCTTGCTTTACGGAGCAAAATGGGACAGCAGTTCACTAACGCTGAAGGGGAGCAAGCAGAGATTGATGTTGCAGAGTTGCAGGAATGGTATAAGAAATTTGTGGTTGAATGCCCCAGTGGGACCCTCTTCATGCACGAGTTCAAGCGGTTCTTTGGGGTCCAGGATAATCATGAAGCAGCAGAGTACATTGAAAACATGTTCAGAGCGTTTGATAAAAATGGGGTAAGTGGTGAGGAGTTTTTATGGTCAGTTGTCTAATCATTTGCATATCCTCTGTAATTTCGAGGTGGTTTGGTGCAGTTCCTCTCCTTGTTGCCATGCTTTGTTTGACGAGGGGTGATGGCCCTGCTAGGGCAGGAGAAGGAGCAGATGCTGCACTAATCTGTGCATGCTGTTACAGATTTATCTTCTCAGAAATCTGTACACAAGTAAAGGCCAGAATGTCACTTTAAGGGACTAGAGCTGCATTCAGAGGTTGGGATCTAGGCAGCACCACTTTGAGACAGTATTGTTGAAAAATCCTCGGACAGCCAAGGTTGCTATGTGGATGAAAAAAAGAAATATTTATCTGTTATGAAAGAGGGGGGATTATAGTGAAGGAAAGTCTGCCTCAGGCTTGAGAAACATTGGAGGAAGAGTGTATACAGAGTCTGAACAGGTGGCATGCAACAAAATATTGATTCTAGCTGCTCAAAAGCAAAGGAATGCGGAGCAATTCAGAAATTCTGGTTTTGATTCCCTTTGCTGTATTTGTCATCAGACACCTGGCAAAAGTGGGCTTTCTGGTTTAGTAGCAGTTTGCACATACCCAGGGATGGTGCCCCAGAGCACCTACCGCTAGCCTGGGGTATTTTAGGTACTCAGGAGAAATGTAATATGCTCACCTTTCTCCTCTTGATATGGGGAAGCACTGCTTGCCAAACAACTCAATTTTTTAATTGTTTTTTTTCCCCCCCAAAGCTCTTGATTGTACCCAAAGCACGGGGCTGTTTGTTGCTGTGTATCAATATAGGAAAAAGGGAGACAAGCCTGACATCTCACAGATCTGCTGATTTCCCTTAACTTTCCTTTGAAGCCAGTGCCAAAATCACGCTGGTGTGGCAACAAAAGTCTGTTTGTGAGAAAGGATTAAAAAAAGCTACAGAAGATCAGGGTGGGTCGGGCTGGTATCAGAATCTGGTGTTGGGAAAACCCAAATTCCTGCACAGATCTGAGGGTCCAGGTCTTGACTCTGTTATGAAAGCTGAGCAGGAGGGGTTACAGAGCAAAGGGTATGTGTGTAAAAGGCAAAGTCCCATTCCTTGTTTCTAGGAGTCTTCCAAATAAGACTGAAAATCTGCTTTTAAGGGATGCTGGTACTTGCATGTGTTAAGAACACTAAACTAGGCCTGGGTTCATGGCTTTGCTTAAAAATGCCTGTGGTATAGAGTCTGTTGAGCAGGATCTGACAGTCCAAAGGATTATTGGTACTATCATAAAAAAATAAATCCTTAGTTGGCTTTTTATGCTTGCTGGTCTTGTAGCAGCAGTTTCTGCTCACACACAAACACCAGAGCAGTTCGGTGCTGGGGGGAGATGTGCAGCCCTGACCTCCCAGGGGGTTTGGGAACTGGGTCGGGAGGGCTCTAAGGTGACACGGGACCTGGCTTAGCCCTGGGGTGGTGACCTGCAGGAGGGACATCTGCTGGAGGCTGCCGAGGGAGCCCTACATCCCTTCACTGAATATTTTTAGGATGAACATCTGATGTAACCCCTTTATTGCAGGTGTTCTTCCTGCCTCCTTCTGCACGGTGACCTTTTCATTGTCATAGCCTTCCTCAGGTGAATCAAGTGCAAGCAAGGGGGAAGGATGGAAGAAAGGTGTAATGGTTGCTGATGGTTTCAATGGTGAAGTAGCTGAGGTCATTGAGGGTGGCAATCCCTTCCCCAAAAGTCAATACTTCCTGCACTGATCCCTGTCTGCTTCCCCATCCTTGATGTGATCTGTGTTGTCTCCAAGACAACATAGAGATTGCTCACTTCAGGAGCCCTGGTGGGTGTCCCACCCCCTCTTATTGCACCACAGGAGAATTGCTCTGCCCTCCACTGTCACACTACTTGTCAACTCATCCTGGTGCAGGGGGGTATGGCTGTGCTTACTGGTGGTCTTCAGCTGCCACAAATCTTCTGTAAAGTGGCAAATAAATAGCTGTCCCACGGATTATCTTGACAGATTTAATCCAGGTTTTGTAAGCAGTTTTCGATCAACTACACCCAATTAAGAGTCACTCAGCTGCTGCTTTTCTGCTTCTACAGGATAATACCATTGATTTTCTGGAATATGTAGCTGCCTTGAATCTCGTTTTACGAGGAAAACTGGAACACAAGCTGAGGTGGACATTCAAAGTATATGACAAGGATGGGAATGGCTGCATAGATAAACCTGAGCTGCTGGAAATTGTTGAGGTAAGTAGGCATTGCCTCATCACTTATTTAAGCAATCGCTGCTCTTTGGCAATGTAATGATGTGCACGGGCTTTCTGATAATCAGGTTTCAAGGCAGCTGTGGGTAGTGATGAAGTGAAAATGCCTGACCTTGGTGGAAGGGTTGTGTCCTTAGTGGTCTGGGGGAGCCTGATGGGGTGGCTGAGGGGTCAGTTATACCCACTGTGGGGCCCTGGCCCCTGCTGCTGCTGAAGCAGTCCAGAAATACAGCGTCTGGGTGCTGTTGTGGAGTTTCTCTCTCTGCTCAGCCTTCACTTGAAGCCTTTCTGCACCAAGATCCATTGCTCTGTCCTGTGGAAAAAGGGTTTCACCCCGTGCCCCTTGCAGGAGCCAGGTTTCCTGCATGAGTAACTGGTGAGAATACACTGAGGCATAAATTAGTACAGAAATCCCCTTTGTAGTTAATACTTTCTGGATTTAATTTAACTTGGCTTTAATTAGTGACTGTGTGGAGATGTGAGAGGGAGTTGGATGCAGGGTACCTGGGCTCTTACTTGAGGTCAATATCCCAGTGTGCTACAGTCATCCCTGCACCTCAGGTGCTGTTACCCTTGCACAGCAGCTCGTGTTAAGCTTTGTCAATGGTTGTCAAGCATTTTGGAATCTTGGGTGAAATGCAGTATCAAGAACACCTCAGAAATTGAATCTGTGGAAAGTGGGTCACTTTGGCTGGCAAGTGTGGCCAGACTGTTACCTGCAGCAGGGGTGGGAGCATCTGGGGAACTTGTCTGGGGCAGGTTCAATTTTAGTTTTGAGGTCAGTCAGAAATTGGCCAGAGTTTGTTAGGCTCTTGCTAATCCCCTGTCTGGGGAGCTTCCAGACAAACCCCTTCAGCCTAAGGTGGAAAGGAATAATGAACAGATGGTTTGTCACGGAAGGAGTAGATAAAATCTGCCCCTTTCCAGTGACAAAGTGGAACAGAAACTGTGGATCAAAATATGTGCTAATACAGGTTTGATCTTGCAGCTTGGGCACAAGTTCCCTGGGAGGGAGGGCTGGGTGAGTCCAGATGTGCCTGGCCTCGGATGGCAGAAAGTCATCCACAGAAGTCGGATGATTTTCCTGTCTGTGAAACTCTTGCCTTGTTCTTTGCCAAGGAACCCTGAGGTCTGACCAGTGTGTGTAAGGAAAGCAGGAGGGCAGCAGCTTTAAAGAGCAAATGAAGTCATCTGCAGCGTGTGTGAACTTAAGATCAGAGGCTTCATGAAAGGTCTGAGGCTGCTGGGTGGAAGATCTTCCTAGAAAGGTTAAAACCACAGCCTCTGTAAAAGACCTTTATTCTGTTGGGAAGATACCGGACTTCACTGCTTTTCATTTCCCAGTCCTTCTCCTAATCTGTGAACCTCTTTTCAGTCTATCTACAAGCTGAAGAAAGTGTGCCGGGCGGAGATGGAGGAGAGGACCCCACTGCTCACCCCGGAGGAGGTTGTGGACAGGATATTTCAGCTAGTGGATGAGAACGGGGATGGTAAGCGATGGCTGGCTGGCTCAAATGGCATTCACGTGTAATGAGATGTTATCTGTGCTGGGCAGGTTACCCTTAATTACATCTATCAAGAAATCACTCAGGGCTATTATGTTACTCAGAAGCACTGGGTTTGGTTCTGGTCTTAGTGATAGAATCAGGAGTGCAGCAGGATGCAATATTTTTCATTGCTTTTGTAATGTAAAATACAGAGAGGTTACCATTCTGTCTGGATTTTGATGCCACACAGATCTCATCCTCTGAAAGCTCCCAGCAGCTAAAGGGCGAGTAGGTCCCAGTCCCAATAGCCTGGGTAAAGACAGGGGCTCCAGTCAAACTGGGGCTTGCAGTATCAGGCTTGTGACCCCCTGCAGGAGTGGGTGTAAGCAGAGCTAACACCTCCTGTTATCAGATGGGTGGGATAGGTGTGAATGCTGGGTCCCATGTGGTGGTTTGTCTTGCAGCTGGCTGGCCTGAACTACTCGGGGAAATGAAGTATTGCTTTTGTCTTATTAGTGGATTTTCTGGAACACAGATGGTTTTTACTTCCTGCCTTTCTCTTCTTGTCTTATCTGTCATGTTTTGTCTCCCCATCTTGTCCTTCTCATCTCATACACAGGGCAGTTGTCTCTTGATGAGTTCATTGATGGGGCCAGGAAAGACAAGTGGGTGATGAAGATGTTGCAAATGGATGTAAACCCTGGGGGATGGATCACTGAGCAGAGGAGAAAGAGTGCTTTGTTTTGAGAAAATTCAGTTTTGGTACAGCTGGAAATGTGATGCTGGCTACAACTGTGGTTCTCTTACTCTAGGGTGGTAGTAGCTTTCATTTCTAATACAATCTCAGCATCCAGATGAAAACTTCAGTGGCTTAAGAAGCCATATCTCAATCTGAAACCCATGTGCTGCATACTGCTGGTACCCAGAGACTATTTTTGGCCCATGAATAAGTCTTTCTGTGTACGCAATACCGTGTTTGCCAGCTCTGCTTTTTGGTTACACCCCAAGGAACAAACTTTTTGTGGCTTCTTGCAGTGGATCCCGGGCAGGGTTTTAGCCTGGTGACAGACAGGACTGGGAATGAGAAATGGTGACACAGTGGTACTGTCTCCAGTGCAGACTCGTGTTTGCATAATTCATCTCTGTAGAGATACAAACACATCAAACCAAAAGTGACAAGCCTGGCAGGGCACCTCTTCTGTTCATACATCCAGGTGTCTGTGCATATTTACTGGCCTATACTACTGCAAAATTACTGAGCACCAACATATTGCTGTCAAAGCTGAGAATTGGATCATAAGCAGTAGCCAGGACGGTGCACAGAGCTGAGGAGAACAAGTGTGGGCTGGGCAGGTGGAGCAGCAACTGCATCTCCCTCCTGGACCAGTGTCTGCTCCTCTACCTGTTCAGAGACCTGGGGTTGTGGGGCTGGGAAAGGTGATTTCCAAACCCTGAGCAGCAGCTGAAGTTGTACCTCTCCCTGAGAGCCACATTTGGAGGCCAGACTTGCACAAGTGGCATTCTGCACCTTTAGAGTCCGTTTCTTACTGAAACAACAGAACTAGAACAGCTTCTCCTGCCCTGTGAAGACCGAATGAGCTCAAAGAGCTCCAGGACTTCACTGCACTGGGAGAAGTTTTGTGTGGCAGGAGAGACAAAGGAAGGGCAGAGCTTTGCCTGGCAGTGCCTCTGTGATGGGAGGATTGGTGCTGCTTATTGGCAGGACCACAGAGGGAACAAGTGACAAACTCTGAGTTACTGTATTACAGTGGTTTTACACTGGACTTAATTTAGCCACAGACTAGATAGAAAGTTTGCACAGGTTGTAAGCTGAGCTCTGCTATTCTAACCCATAGTCTCACATGTACACATCCATCTGGAAAGAGAATTTGGGTTGGATCAGTATTTTGGTTCACCATCATTACATTTATTGGTTTATTTGCAAGAGAAACTTCCCCAGGAAAATAACATAACAAAACATTTTGTTTTAATTTTCCCATGGGATCAGTGGGCCAAGTCATACCCATTAAAAGATTTCTAATCCCTTTTTTGTGGCCTTTCATCATGCCTAGCATCTTTCATTAGCTGATGAGTCTGCTGGTTTGTGGCTTGGTCAATTTAACAAAGGTCTAAGTTCAGGAAGGTGAAGTGTCCAGGCTAAAAAGCAATCAGTGCTAGAGCTGAAATGCATAAACATCTTAAAATGTTTATGGCTTCTCAATAGCCTTTCAGACTTCTCTGCAAATAGCTTTTTGCATGTTACCAGAGCTTGTTTATGCTAGTTAAGCAGATTTAAGCTACTTTATGCTGCTGTAAAGCAGCTGTTTAAAGCTCTTTCAAGTCAATAGTCTATCAGCTCAAGAAGGGAAAAGAAAAATCCTACTTTGAACTTGAGGGCCCAGAAGAAAAGATTCTTTACTGACATTCCAACTTGTTGATGAATGTTTTCATGGGAGGATACAAATCAGTGAGTCTATAAATTTCAGCATCTCGACCAATAAAACACACTCTGCTTTTTGCAGTTTTTCAGCGGCTGTTTAGTTACAGGAGCTGCAGGCTGGGGGTTTACTCAGGTGACTCACTCGGGTCAGCTCAGGAGGAAAAGGAGCTGTTTGGTGTCCCTGCAGCAGCAGTCCTCTGCCAGGGTGGTAGAGGGCATCCTAACACCGAGCACTTGGACAGCAGGGCGAGACATTTTGTAACACAGGAATTTAATAAAGGTTTATTTATTAAAATTCTCTCTGGGTTCTAGTATTTATTTCTCGCTTGGTATGAGGGTGGTGACCTGTGTAAGCACCTGACCGAAGCTGTGGTCTGGTTAGGACTGACATCATGAATTTAAGGCAGGTGAGAAGTGCAGCATCTGCCCTGGATAAGACACGGGAGGCAGAGAAGGGGGTGATATTGCAGATGCAGAGTGGGAAATGAGTCTCTTCTGTTATGCTTTTCGCTGTCATTACAGAGAAGTTTGACTGTATCATTAAAAATAAAGTTTAAGGGCATTTGGAAGAGGTGCTGGCAAAGAAGTGAATGGTCGGTGCTGCCATCAGACAGCTCCTGTTTTAACCCTGCTGGGAGTGAAACAGGAACGTATTGAAGGCTCAACATGTTGGACTCAGCAGCTGGATGCTTCCCCCTCCTCAGCCCTGGGGTGGTAGTGGTGTGCCCAGGGGGTAACACTCCTGTCCCTGCTGGCAGAGCCCAGTGGAAAATTGTTCCTCTTATCAATTCTGTAATCTTTTGTCAAGGTGCTTTAGTCTTAGTCCTATTTTTAAATCATTGGTATAAGCACTTTGATCTCCTCCCAAACTCAGTTCAACATTCACAGCAAGCTGGTGATGTCAGCCAGTTTGCATAATCCATTTTCCAGACTCGCGGTCCAGCTAGAATTGGATTTGGCTGATCGGATTTCGTTTTGCTCTAAACTGGGAAACAGGATGGCTCGAGAAAGGCAAATGCCATATGCTTTTTCTGAGCTTCTATCATCTTCTCTAAAGTTTGATGCCCCTGAAGTTGGATGGGATTGAAGGTAAAATAGTCAGGTTAGAAAACTGAAGGTGAGAGTGTTGTTGGAGGGAGCTGGGAGGGGAGAGGCACCAGGGAACGGGAGCCAAGGAGACACCACATCCTAAAATACTTCCTGAGGAAGGTGCATTCTCAGAGAAAGCACAGAGCAGCAGAAATTAATGAGGCTGAGAAGGAAAGAGACTAATTACATCTAACTCTAGGCTTAGCTGTGCTCTTTGTTGGTCTATACACCTGATGTTCTAAGAGGGGAGGTTCACCCATGGGTACCTGGGCCTCGGTGGCTGCCCTGAGGAAAGGTTTGTGTCCAGGTCATTCCAAAGCACCCGTTTGCAGCTTCCACTTGAAAATGGCATGTTGAAAATGAGAGGGGCCATGCCAGGGCTTCCACAGTCCTGTGCAAGTCGCTGTAGGGACTTTTTGTAGGGACTTTGTTAGGGATACGGAACCTTGGGAAGCATTTGGCTGAGAACCTGTTTTGTTTCTTTTTTTTTTTTTGGCCTCACACCCAAATGCACAGGGATGCAAAAGGAGGTATTTTTGTCATTTGCCACCATCCCACCAGGTGTTGGCACTGCAGGGATGGGGACAGGGCACCCTGGGTACCTGTGCTGAGGGGTGGCAGAGCTCTGAGCTGGGCTCAGCTCCTCTGCTGTCAAAAGGCTCAAGTGCTGCTCAACATCATCCCTCCAAAACTGTTCAAATCCCCTCGTCCTGCTCTGGCAGGGGGTTGGACTTGATGATCTTCAGAGGTCCCTTCAAACCCCTACCGTTCTGTGAAAACTGGGCTGGGAAGGGTCCTGAGCAGCCCAGCTGCCAGGTTAGCCCTGCTCATGGCAGGGAGTGGGTGCAGAGCCCCCCTGAGATCCCTCCCAATCCCATGCACTCCATGGATCTATGCTTTCTGCAGCTCTCCAGAGGCAGGTGTGCATTGCAGCTTTGATGGTGTTTTGGCACCTAAACCCTGCCGAGATAAAAGTGCTGCTGCCAACGGGTTTTCGTGGGGCTGCAACGATTCCTTGAAGCCTGGCTCCAGGTCACTGCAGAGCTGGGACCTGCTGTGTGGCCCTGCAGCCCCCCAGGCCCATCTCCCCCATGATGGCAGCACAGCCACTCTCGGGGAGCTGTGCTGCCTCTCGTTCACCAGAGACATCGTCACAGGAGTGAGCAATGTGTCTGGGGCTGGCAAAAATATTTTGAAATAAATGAATTATGCATGAGTTAGGGCAAAGGGAGTCACAGTATTAGTTTTTAATTATCTTTAATTTGCTTTCTTAGAGGCTGAATAAACCATCCTTTGGAGAGAGACGCTGAGGTTTGTAAAGTGCCTCCGGCCAGCCAGCAGTTCTGAGACAGCCCTTTTAGAATAACTTTGTCTTTATAAATAGAACTTGGGCTTGCCAGGGCTGCTGCTTGCATTTTCTTGGGCATGCAGAGGGGAGAGGGGCTGAATGTGTCTCTGTGGAGGGAGTGGGCACAGAAAGCCCACGCTGAACTCGACTGTTCTCGTGAAAGAACTATTTTAATGAAGACAAAACAAGGGTTTCTGCACTTGCATGAGACAGTTAATCTGTCCTGCTGCAGAGTGACGAGTTGAGAAAGCACAACCCAAAATAATCCTGTAAAATATCTTTATTAGTTCACTATAAGACTGGAAGTACAAAAGCTTCCAGGTAAAACACTGTCAAATGAAAAAGACACACAGGAAAAATGGTCAGCAAGTTGCTTACGAATTGCAAACATCCAGTGCTAAATAACAAGTCCTTCAGCTAGGCAAGAAATTCTCCCTGGTGTCCTGTGTTGCCTCACCACGCCTGGAACTTGCTCCCATCAGATGAGGCAACTCCTCCAGGAGCAGCCGAGGTGCAGCCCGGGCTGGGTGCAGGGGTGAGGCCGCTGCTCTGGCAGCCTCCCTTGTGCGTGTGCTGGGTCCTGGGTGCAGCCCTGCTGGTGGCACTGGCAGCTGACACCGGCAGACGAGGTTGCTGTGCCCAGGATGCTGCGATAAGGGGTGACTGGGTTTTATTCCGGGAGGGAATGGTACTTGAGGCGTGGAGATGATGGTTGCTGTTGCCTGCTCAGGAGTACTCGGGTACTTGTGGATGCTCGTGGTGTGGATGCTGCGTCTGGCTCGGCTCTCGCAGCACAACACAAGCTGCGTGCGGATGATGCGTGGCCACTGCAGTCAGAACCACCCGGTGCTCGAGGGTGCCACCGAGTGTAACTTGCAGGAGGGTTTAAATTTGTGGTAGGGGTGATAAAACGTGCAGGAATATTCCTATAAACACGCAAAACTTTTCCCTCTCGAGTTACTGCCATTGCATCTTGTTGTGGTTTAATGCAGCCCTTACAGGTATTTCAAGGAGAATCATGTCCTTTAAGTTCAGATAGCTGTTAAAAAAAGGCACCATTCTGTGGTTTTAATGCTTTTAAACAAAGAAAAGCCACTGCATTCACCACTCCCCTTTTCTAGCTGATAGATGTTTTTATCTTACCTTCTCTCTAACGACTGCTAACAGAATAAGAAAAAAATAAAGAACAAATGACCAAAACTGCTGATCTTGTGCTCTGGGAATATACATATATGGAGAGTGAAGTTTCAGGTCTGTTTCCTAGGTTTGGTAGGTGTGTCCTTTGGGGACCCCCTCTCAGCGGGGTCAAGTGCTGGGCAGCCCTGGGGTTTCTCCCCCACAGCAGCTGCAGATGCTGGTGTTGGCCACTGCCTGGGCCTGAATTTTGAGGCTCTTCTGGTGCATTATTGAACTGCATTGCATGGTGCCGCTCTCCCTTCTCAGGGGGGTGAGACTCTAAGCCCCCCTCTGCTCAGCAGTGATATCCAGAGCCCCCCCTGCAGCAGATCAGGGCCCTGTTGGCAGTCCGGGGGGGTTGTGTGCTTCCAGCTCCCACAACCACAACACGATTTGATTTAATAATGTGGGGGGGGAAAAAGTGGAGGTGAAGGGAAGGTGTCCTGGGAGCCTACTGGGCAGCCTTCTCTGCCTCGTTCATCTCATGTGGGTGCTGCCCATCATTCTGGATCAACCGGACGATGTGCGTCAGGTCCAGGCTGCGGGTGAGGATCTCGAGCAGCTCTTCATCCTTTTGCACGCCCTCCATGAACTCTTCCAGGGAGAGCTCGCCTGCGAGAGCACGTTCACAACAGGTCTGTTAAATCCCACAGCCTTTCTCCTCCCTCCACTGGCAGNCACTGGCAGCCTCAGAGCAGCACCCCCAGGAATGGCCCAGATTATACAACGGGGTCCTGTGTCTGTGCATCGTACACCCCAAACCCATCACAGCTAAACCCCGTGCACATCCCCACCCTGCCAGTGTGTTGAGGGGCCATTTGCAGGGTCCCCTTGGGCCAGTTGCAGCCTGCTGAGGGGATTGGAGCTAAACCTTTGTGGAGAGCTGCTCTCTGCCAGCCTTCCCCGTGTCGTGGTGTTCTGGGATGCTACACCTGGCATTGCTCTGGCAGACAGAGCTGCAGGTAAAGGGGACAGCAGGAGCAGTATTTGGCATTGCACAAGAAAAGTTCCTCACCATCTCCGTTTATATCAATTTTGTCAAACACCATGTTGGTGAATTCCTCAGCTGTCATCGTTTCATTGCAGCGGTTGATGGCTCGAATAGCCTGGAGGGAAAGGAGGACACAGGACAATTCCTGAGCTCTGTACAGATTTGTGTATCCATCGGTACAAGCGGTTAAGTGACTGGAAATGAGAGGCCAAACTTTTTTGCAGGCAGTTAAGTTCTGAAAGGACTAAGTCCTTTCTAAAAAAGCAGAGATTAAAATCATTTTAAAAGGCAATCAATGCATTAAAAGCTTAAGTGGGCATACTGGGATAAGCCAGGAGCCGTTTGCCTCTGAAAATCCTTAGATTAAATTCAAGTGCTTATCTCAGCCCGGGTTTCAGTGGACGCGGTTAAACGACCTGCGCCCAGAGGACAAAGGGTTGCTGCGTGTCGGAGCCTGCAGGTGCTGTGGGGTGTGGGGTGTTCGAGACAGGTCCGGCCAGGGAGGCCAGCCTGGTGGGAGGACTGGCAGAGGACAAGCAGCAGGTTTGGCCAGTGCCTACTAATTTACCAGGGAGTTGTCTTTTGGGTTGGAATATTCCTGTTGCAACCTTTCTGTCTGCCCGTGTCTAGCGACCATTGTGACAAAGGGAAAAGGCAGGTCTGATGATGTTCAGCACTCACTTTGATGATGTTCAGCAGCTCTCCCCGGTCAATGCAGCCGTTCCCATCCACATCGTAAAGCTTAAAATACCATCGCAGCTTCTGATCCACCTTCCCCTTCAGGACCAGACTCAGAGCTGCCACATACTCCATAAAATCTATGTAGCCATCCTAAAAGCAGAAGGTTAGAAGCTAGATGAGATTAAAAGCAACGACTCAGGCAGTAAGTGATTTTCCTGGTTACTTTTGGAAGTCCCCCTGGAAGACTTCCACGTGTGGCCACCACCTTGCGAGCAAGGGCTTGGGGAGCAGAGCAGAGCAGTGGGTGGGGGTCCCCTGCACGCTCACGATGCATCGTGCGGTGAGGGTTCCACACTGATCTCTGCAGAGCCGTTATCTGTTGAGGATGAATGAGCTCAGAGTGTGTAGCTGGCCTGGGGATGAGCAGAGCCTCGAAAGCTGGGATCTCTTTATGCAAAGCAGTGGTAATTGAGAGGTCACAGAGGAACAGGCTTATGCAGAGGAACCCCAGAGGATTACCTGATGTTGTCACGTCTGCACGCACCTACAGCGCTTTTCTGCTGCAAGGGGGTCTCACACGAAAACCCCCAGGAGAGGAATGAGCTTTGGGCTCTCCCCAGCCTGTTGCTAACACCTCGGGAGGGGAACGTGCTGCTCTATCCCTCTGCCATTTGTGGGGCTGCTTCACATTTGGTCACACCAAAAGCACAAGCAATTGCATGTCTGAGTTTCCCCCCAGGTGTTTGCCCACCACCAGCTCACACCTCGGCCTTAGAGACATTCAGTTGGGACCACAGACGGTTCTCCAGCCAGGGTTGTGGTACCAAAGCAAAGCTGTGCTGAGCTCAGGTGCCACCACCCTGCCTCCAGACACTGCCCCACGACGGTCACAGCTCCGGGCAGTTGGCTGAAACACGGCGTGCTTGCCACCGAGCATTTCGATGGCACACACCACGGAGGTGCAAAGTGCTTCAAAGGAGAATGGTACAGACCATAAACAGCAGAAAATCTTTGGGAGGGAATAAGCCAGGGTTTTGTCAATGAACAAAGCCACTGCACCGCAGGGGGGGGTTCAAGAAGAGATCATCTGCTTTATCCTACTGCTGCAAGAGCCAGATTAGGTATAAATAGCTACTGAGCCCCATTCCCAGCAGGATTTCCTGGGCATCGATTCCCTTTTCAGGCACGTATTCAAGCACGTAGCATGAGCAAGGTAAAGGCCAAGGCACAAACAAAATACCTAAAGGATTTAGGGCCTCAATGGTATTATTTTCAGCGGGAAGCCCTTTGGGTTGCCATCAACTATATTCCTCATCTCACAGGCAGTGCAATTTCAAATCATTTGCGAGTAAATTTAGATAATAGAATTTATAGGAGGATGCTGTTTCCTCTCAGAGACCCAGCACCCATCTGCTCCTCTGGCACAGCTCCCGAGCTGGGAAAGCAGCATTGCCAAATGCATGCGGTTGCTCCGGGGTTGCCCCGCGCCGGGGTCCGGCACCAGCGACCACCCGCGGGGCAAAGCCTCCCCACGGGGAGCTCCTTATCCTGTGGCACCCAGCACGTGTAATAAAATCAGTGACAGTGCAATCCATTTATAATGGAAAACAATAGCAAACCAGCCCCGGTCTGTTCCGTCACCACAGCTCACGCCACGCTGCACGGCTGGAACTCGCTGTTTCCGCGTGAACGCAACACTTGTTCTCACGCCACCCGCTTGCTCCTTGCTGTCACAACATTCCGTACTCAGGGATTAAAGGGCACTTCATTTTCAAGGGATCACAGCCTACCAGATAACCCCCACTATTTTAATAAATGAAATCTAAAAAGGAAATGCCAGTTGTGGGAGAAGGCTGCTTTCTCCCAGCGCAGTCAGCAGGTGAGGAGTATTTGCTGACATTTTTTGCCTCGTGTCACGGATTTAACCAGTTACGAGGCCATGGAGAAGCAGAGCACACAGACTCAGATACACGTCTGTGTTCCCTGCACCCAAATACACCTCACGTGACCACGCGGAGTGGAGCAGAGCCGGTCCCCGCGCAGCCCGAGCAGGAAGGACAATATTTACCTTATTAAAGTCAAACGTCTCAAACATTTGCTCAACGTATTTGTTCGCTGATGGACTCAGGTTTTTCAAGCCAAAAAACTGTTTGAACTCATAGAGGGTGAGCTGGCCTGAAGGACACTCCGTCATGAACTTCTTATACCACTGGTGGCACTCGGTAGTGCTCAGCTCTTCCACGGATTTCCCATCCATGTTCCCCATCTCCACACCAAATGCTGGTCAGCTGGCAGCCAGAAATGGATGTTTTCTGAAATGTGAGTGTTTTAATAAGTTCCTCTTCTCGCCTTTAAAGTCCAAATGTCCCCAGAGCTGCAGGGATCACGGTATTGAGAAAAAAACAGCTGCCTTGTGCATGGGCCGTGCCAGTTCGGTGCTGCTGGTGGTGATGGACACAAAAGTCGCTTCTCCCCAGGAAAACTCAAAAGCACAAAACCCTCTTGGGACAAGAGAGTGACATTTAAGTACCCAGCAAATCCCTCCCTGGCCAATGAGGCTCAGGGGGGTGATGGGCTCCTGCCACGCATTAAGACTTCAGGGTTAAAATAGGAAGGAGGTAAAATGGGAGTCTTGAAGATTACAGGTGAAGCAGGAGATTACGAGGTGGGATTTTCGCTGTGCTGATGTAATCTCCTAATCCACTTCATTTATGATTCTGAGTGGGGTCACATGAGCAATAACTTTCACACCAAAACCAGAGAAAGAAGAAAGAGAGAAAGCCACTTGGAATTCTCTGTGCCTGTTCCTGTCCCTTGGTCTCCCCTTAGCCCTCCCTTGGCTGGAGGATTTCCAGATGGGCTGTCAATTTGAGGCTGAAATTTGGGGTGGAGGAAGAACCATTTTAGCTCCTCTAAGAGATGCTATTAAATCTGGTGTGCTGAAACACACATAGAAACACAACAGCTTTGAACAGCAAAGCTTCAAGTGCTTTAAGTAAGTGCAGACTCCAGATGCTAGGATAATATTTTCCCAGGGAAACTCCCTCTCCACCCAGCCCATGTTCAGTCTCTCTGGTCCTGCCCCTCGAGCGTTTCTTCCCCAGAATGTCCCCACAGGTGGCACCTCCTGGGAGCGTGTCCTGGCTGCTGGAACCCAGCTGATGCCAGTGGAGATGAGCGCAGCTTTGATTTTCATTTATGGTGAATTACCATCAAAAATTCTCAATGTCAATATGCCCCAACCCAATGTTGGGTTTACTCCGATGCACACCACTCGGAGAAGCACTGGGAGATAAAAAAGTGTATCAGCAGAAAGCAGCATGGGCCAGATCCACTAGAAATGAAATGGATGTGATTGCTGGGTCTCTATCCGCAGAGTCCATCCTGCAACCTTTACTTTTTATTCTATCTGACAACTTTAAGACAAAGAGCCCAACTTTGCTTTGGCACTGACGCAAGTTAGGAATAACTGCTAAAGCAGCTGGCATTACACAAGCGTAAAACAGTTACGAAAAAGGAATTAGATTGAGGAACACTAATTGGATGTGCTAATCCTGCACTCGCCAGCAGCAGCAGGCACAGGTCCCCGCTGCGCACAGCACCTGGGAGCAAGATGAGCCTTCAGTGGGGGCCCTGGGCCTGAGCCCCCCACCAAAGGGGACCGGGCTGGCTTAGTCCATCCCGAAGCACAGGGAGAGGCTGCAGTATTGAGGCATTCACTGAGAGCAGAAAGGTTGTGGATTAAATGGGGGTACAGCCCCACCAGCTGTTTCACTTGCTAACAGTGCATCTGATTCTCCAGAACGGGCAATGCAAAAGCTGAACCGTTTTGTGTTGCCTTCTGGAGAACATCTGCAGGGACCTGCCACCTGAAATGCAGCTCCAGTTACTGTCTCATTTCGGAGCACCACAATCGACATGTGCTTTTCCGCTCGGGAAGAACAATACCTTGTCTGTGTCAGGGAAAGCCTAGTGAAAAAAGAAACCCTTTCAAAGAAAGAGCAGAATTCAGGCTCAGCTGACGAAGCTGGTGAAACCTTCCCAGGTTTTGCAGCGTGTGTTGAGGCCAGGCTGGTCCAGATGAGCCTGGCTGGGTGGCTGTTCCTGCCATGCCATGTGCATGTGCATGTC
Organism: Chloroceryle aenea; assembly: GCA_013399075.1. Taxonomy (NCBI): domain Eukaryota; kingdom Metazoa; phylum Chordata; class Aves; order Coraciiformes; family Cerylidae; genus Chloroceryle; species Chloroceryle aenea. The sequence goes on along the minus strand of VWZY01005696.1, from coordinate 438,720 downwards.
AGATCAAGATTTTAGTGCAAAATCCACACCATTTTTGTGAGGAGCGGTGACACAGCCTCACCCCCATTCCTCAGCTCACACGCTCACTGCTGGTGGTAACTCAAGCACTCAGTGGGCAGCTGAAGTCACACTGGGCACTGGTTTCATTGCTTGTATTTTATTGCTCTCAGCTACGGCTTTACCCCCATGGTGGGTCTCCATTTCACAACGTTTGCACTCTGGACATCCAGCACCTTCCGGGTGTGATCGGTGTCGCGGCGGTAGCGGTACCCACAGGTTGGCTTCTGCGCTGTGTAGAAGGGGCTGTAGGAGTTGGAGAAATTTGGTGTGTAGAAGAGGAACCTGAAGGAGTTGGGCTGACGGCCCCCACCATGGGCAACAAAAGGAACGAAGCGAGCGGCCAAAGGCTGGTCCCTGGGGTGATGTGCTGGAGGCTGCTGCTTCACTGGGATGGGTGGTGTGGGAGAGACCTGCAGCACTTTGGTCTCCTCCGTTCCCTTTGTCCTCTTGTGGTCTTTGCCAGGGGCTTCTGGTGTTTTAGCCACCTGTGGAGCAAAACAGCCAGACAAATATATTGCAGGTGCCCTCACTCTTTGCCATCCTCATCATCACACAAGAGTTGTGTGCTGCTGACCAAAAAGCAGCACGTTAAGGAACCAGGAGAGCTCGGCGTGTGCCAACCTGCTCGCACTCGCTGCAAGGGCACTCGGAGCGCAGTGGAAGTGCTGAGAAGTCAGGCACTTCTATTTCTTCAGCTAAAAATCTAAAGTGGATGAACCCTTCGCAGAGGAGGGGGCGTGGGTGTGTGCCCCAAGGCACACATGGGGCTGACCCATCACCCATGGCTGCCCCAAGGCTGCGCTTGACTGGGAAGTGTTTCTGCTGCTGTTATTTAACCATGACTCAGTTATCTTGTTTTCATTGATGACACCTCTGTGCCAATGGAAACTGGCTCTTCTTCCAGCAATTAGCCGCTTTACTCCTGGGTGTCCTAAATAAATGCTTTGCTGTCTGGCTTTATTTTTAACCTCATAAAGAGGTTTCCTACTTTCCGTGACGCCCTGGCTTACTTGCTGCTCTATTTCTGTCCCCTGTAGCTGGATCTGAGCGCTGGCTCCTAAACCTATTAGGATGGGGATACCCACAAATTGTTCAGAAATCTCCTTAAAGCCTCTGAGGGAAATGCTCGCATCCCCACAGGTTCACCACCTCTTTTTGGCAGTCCTTTCCCCCATGCAGCCACCTGCCAGATGCCTGAACGGCTCCATTGCTGGAGTTCAGTGTTATTTCAGCAGTCAGTGCTGCAAGAAAACATCAGCCCGTGTTTCCTGCAGGGGGTAAAATAATGGGATATCTCTGACTCCTGAAGAGCAGATTTTGAACCACTACAGTCATTTCTTTAGTGTGGTTTGTGCATCCCCGCTCTGAGCACGCTTAGATCTGTTCAGAAGAGGTTCTGCTCACACACATGAGGACTATAACTCGTGGCCTCGCTCGCTTTGGGAGATAAGGGACAAGTACGTGCACGACTGCGCTGCTGCAGCATCTCCCGCCCAGCGGGGAGGCACCCACGTTACCGACGCAGCGCGTTCAGGGTGTGGAGTTGAGGCTGTAGTTACTTGGAAAACCCAACTGCTAAGTCACGTAGATGCTTTGGAGATGTGCAAGCCTTGTGTGTGCTGGGCGACAGAACGCTGACAGTCATTGCCACGGACGGGCAGGATACAGTGCCAGGGAGGGCTGAGCATTGGGCTTTGCTCTTGCGATGGGGTTCGTCTGCTCAGGAGGTTCCTGCTCATCCTCTGGGGCATCTAAACCTTGCCAGAAACATCCTTCGTGCCCAGCTGAGTCCACCTGCTTATGTGAATTCTGTCTTTGAGGGGAAGCACCAGCTCAGTGCACTCAGCAGTATCTGTGGTAATGCCAGAGGTCCGTGCCTGAATTTAGAGTCCCACGTAATCCTGTTGCATCCAGTTACATGTTTAGAGCTCCCTAATCTCTCTCAGATTGTTGTCTCTCATGGAATATCCTCACAGGTAGGGTCACAGACAGAGCCTGACTTTGGTAATGAAGGAAGCACGAAGGGTTCAGCCATCCACCCCAGATGAAACGTTCCCCTGACCGGCTGCCAGCACTGCCCGTCCTGCCCCTGTGCTGCTGCCGACCCTCCTCACTCTGTCTCAGTCCTCACTCTGTCTCAGTCCTCACTCCTGCACCAACTCACTTGTCCCCACGGAGTCATCCCAGGACTATCACATGTGGTCTGCTCTGAGCTCTCAGTGGCCCCACGGGTGAAGCCAGCTGATGGTGATGCAGCCGGGGGGATTTGTGCAGCAGGGAAGGGATGCTGCACCACACCGATACCACCAGGACTGTTTTGTCAGGATCACCCCGGGAACAAGGGTCTTCCAGCCCCTCTGCCCTCAGGAGGGAGACAGGGTGAGCGGGAGCCCCTCCTGCCAAACTGTGAGCCTGGGGCTCTCACCTGTGAGGTCATCTTCCTGACGGGGACCCCGACATGTGGGGCCATCTGGGGTGGAGGCTGGAGGCAATGCTGCCGGGTGGGCAGTACCAGGCATCAGGGCCATCAGGCCATTGTGACACCGGGGTGTCACCGGGGTGCTGGCTGTCATAGCAGTGCCCAGGCTGAGCAGGGCTGCTTGGGCAGGAGCTGCAGAGGAGACAGGGAGGGTGCTGTTTCTCCTGTCCCGATGGGACAAGGAAGGAGTTGCACCTGATGGGAGCGACCACTGCCAGACACAGTGAGGCCCCTGTGGGCTGCTCTGCCCCCACTGCAAGGTGGCCTGGGCAGCACAGACCCACTCCCCACTACAGACATGAGCTGTTTCTCTTTCCACGGGTGCAGTTGCTGTTCTGGAGCCACACACGAGGGTTTCTCCTCCCGTCCCTCCCCGGGGTCCTGGTGGGGAGCTGTGCTGCACAAGCACCTCGCACACCCGCGAGCGTGGCGGGGCAGGCGAGATCTGCATCTGCAGGGTGCAGCTCTGCACGCCGATGAAAGGCAGATTGTTCTGGGGTGTTTACCCAGGCTGGGATCAAAGGCAGCCTCACACTGTGGTGTGTTACATCAGAGCAGCTCTCACATGGGTATTTCTGTGCCATCAAATCTGCTGGTCATCTTCCAAGTGCTTTCCCATGTTTTGTGCCCGGTCCGGCCCACCTGTCGTTTATCTGTGTGGCCTCGTGCACTGGAGATCACGGTGAGTGGCAGTTGTCACCCCCCCATAGAAATGCAGCTCTTTGGGGTCTTCTGGGAGGAGGTCCGTGCTTTACTGGGAGATGGAAGGGAACGAACATTTTTCACCTGGAACAAATACATGGGAGTGTGCACACGAGCTCTTGCAGGCTTGTTTAGTAGCTTCTGTTCACTGGGATAATAAATTCACCTCAAAGCACACATCCCTTCATGTTGTGAGGAATGTTTTCCTACGCTCACCACCCAGGGTGAGGCAAAACCATCATCGGTGGGGTGGCACGGGTACAGCTCACCGCCCTCCGTGCTGCTCTGGCATCCCCCCTGCCCCGGGGGCAGAGGAACACCTCAGGAACAACCCACAGGGAGCTGAATCACTCTCCCTTGTTCCCGCAGAGCATCGCTGCAGCCCTGTGGCCCCTTTGAAGTCTCTCTGGTGCAACGCCATTTTGTGGGACACCTTTGTGCACGAGCCCAGGCTTTCTCATTCCACGGGGTTTTATTGGCATCTCTTCTTAAAATAGTTCCTCTTCTCCTTCCTCTTTTCCTTGACTTTGTCTCTCTTTCTCTATCCTGTTCAACCTGTTCAGTCAAAGACTGATTTATCAGCGAGCAAAGCCATGGTGTCCTTTGTCTTTCCAGTCGTCAGAGGGTCCTTCATTTCCTCTGATTCCTGCTTCTGAGAGGTGCCAGGGAACTTGCTGTAAACGCCGGGGCGCAGCGAGATGGGTTCCTGTGGAGAGCTGGCTCCAGCACTGCTCTTTGCCATTTCCCAGCTTCCATCCCATTATCCTCCTCTCTGCAGGCAGGACTCTCCCTTCCCTGGGATCTCAGCTAAAACGCAACTGCAGGTCCCTGCGGTGCGGTCCCCGCGCAGCGAGCTCGGGGCGCGCGGGCGTTGCGCCGGTGCAGGGATTTGCAGGATTTGCAGGATCATTTCCTCTCCCTGTCTCACGCAAACAGCAGTTAAGATAACTGTCAGAAAGGGTGCGAGTCCCACTAATTGCAGGCCTGGTGCGGGCACAGGGCCATCCCTTCGGCATCACCCGCTGCTCCCTGAGCGGATCTCGGGAGAAGCAGCGGGAACCAGGCACCAGCTGCCCATGAAGCCTCCCCATTCCTGGCTGGGAATTCCCACAGTGGCACATCTTAACTTTCCTTTTCTTTCCCCATTTGCCATCCATGTTAATTCACTTTAAAAGAGATCTGTCTCGTTTTGACTCTCAAAATATGGTGGAAATAAGCAGAGATATAAGACAGAGTGATCTTAGCCTGGAGCTGTGTTTCAGAGTTAACGTTCTGATGGCTATTTTGGGTTTAAAGTCTTCCAGAAATCCCAGCATTTATTACTAACCAATGTTACTAATTAACTCAGTTTTTGCTCGCATGATGCAGAAAATTGTTGGCAATGGTAGAAACTTGGTTTTATATCTGAAACAAGAAATGATTTGGGGTCAAGTCCCACTGTCTTTGAGCTTTTGCATCAAGAAAATCCCAAACCCTGATGACCTGCAGGTCACACTGGACAGGGGATGTTTCTGGCAGTGCACACTCTGCCCGAGCGTGCACAGGTCTGCAGAGGGGCTCATACGACTGGAGCAGGAGGAGTTTAATCCTTAGGAAGATGCTTCCTAAAACCTCCACACTAAGTTGCTCCCTAGCGTACACACGGCAGAGGGAAAGAATCCCACTCCAACTTCCCCTGGATCTGCCTGACATCTTGTACTACAAGGACACCTGCAGATCTCGGATGGGGGCTTCAGGGCCCAGTGTCCTGTGCAAGTGGGGATGCAGAAGGTCTTGGGGCTGGGGAGCCCAGCTCTCAGGTCAGGACAACGGCAGCAGGCGAATAAACAGAGAAGCACTGGAGACAGGGGGACAGAGACCCAGACTCTCAAACCTGAACNGTGCAGGGCACCTTCAGCCGCCTCTTCGGGAAGCGCCAGCCCAGCCCCGCCGCCGCTTCCCTCTTCGCCACCAACCCGCCCTGGATCTTCTCTCAGGAGGTGACCNTTGTCTCACCCCAGCCCCTGGCCGGGGCTGACAACCGGCCCCGCTCCTTCCCGCAGTGCGGGGACCCCCCAGCCCCTCAGCGTAAGCCCCTCGGGCCGGGATCGCTCAGCTCCAGGGACCCCTCCGGGGCCGGCCCTGCCTATAAAACCCCGTGGGGGTTTCCTCTGCCGGGTAGAAGCTGTTGGGCGGCTCCGGTGCGGCGGGAGGCACCTGGGAGGAAGGAGGGGCCGAAGGTGGGG
>VWZY01005696.1:393841-410575 GCA_013399075.1 Chloroceryle aenea | reverse complement strand
TTATAAATAAGGTTGTTCTAGGGGCTTGTCTTTGTCTTTCCAGATAACTGTATTCTAATTAAGGCTTATAAAATAGCGAGGAACCTCTGGAGGTTAGGCCGGCCCACCCAGCTCCCTGAAGGAGGCGTGTTTAACATGCACTGCCAGTGAACTGGACATCAGTTTGAGCCTCGTCTAAGGGGGGTTGTTGGTTTTTTGAAATAAGAAGCTGACTGGAAGCTTTCTCCTCATTTGTAGTGTACTGCACACCACGAGACCAGTGCACACATCACAGCAGCGTCTGGCTCCCTTGCCACCCCTGCCTGAGAAAGGAGGAGAAGTGCGTCACGGTTTGATCCCTGAGGAGTTTTTCCAGTTTCTCTATCCCAAAACAGGAGTCACAGGTTAATATGTGCTTTTACTCTTTAAAAAATGCATATTTAGTTACGTCTGCTGAGTTCTGTCCACCTCTGCAGGCTGGTGAATGGGTAGAATAGTAGGGAGAACTACATTTTGCATAGGTAGTGGAGGTTGTAAAGGCTGAGCTAGCTGGAAGCACCTGTGCTTTAAATACACCCTAAAACCATCTCACGAGCTGGACCTTGTAAAAAGATTTATTTGCCTGCTGACCCTCAGCACCTTTAAGCAGAGGTTTTTGCCCGTTCCTGAACGAGCAGAAGCAGCAGGTCTCATGCAAAGGTACAGGGTGTTTCCCCTCCTGGCCCCTTCCCCTGGGCGCTGTTGGCTTTCTACTTGCAGTGGTGAAAAGAACGCTTCCTGACCTCGCAGGCCTTCAGCCAGCTGCCTCTTGGGTGTTTGACTTGAGCGACCCTCTTTATGCTTTGTACAAATAAAGCTGCTTTGTTTTGGTTTGTTTTTCTTGTAGGGCCTTACATGCTGGGAACGGGACTCCTGCTTTATTTTCTCTCTAAGGAAATCTACGTAATTAACCACGAGACGATTGCAGCCGCCTGCATATTATCTGTCATCATTTACGCCGTAAAGAAATTTGGGGCTGATGTAGCAGCTTTTGCTGACAAACTTAATGAGGTAACAAGAGAAACCATCATCTAACCGTGTAGCAGTTAATAACTATTTTATCTGTTTAAGCATGTAGAAGAATACTGTGCCCAGGCTGTTAGAAACATCTGTAATGGCTTCGGAATGGGGTTTAAATAAGGTGTGGTTTAGAGCTGAGCTTGCTATTGGTGCCCAAGTTTTCCAAAAGAAAGCACCTTATGGCAGAAGATAATTTTTCTTTAAAGCAGGACTCATTGTGAACCCCAGTTCTTCTCTCTTGCCATCGTTTGGCCTCAACCCTGGTGCTGCCCGGTTTACGCAGGCTTCTCTCAAGTCTTAATGCAGAATTAATTACAGATCAGCCATGTTCCTTGCATCTTCCTTTCATTCTGAAGCATCGTTTCTGTTCCTTCTTTCAGGAGAAGATGGCTAATGCTTTAGCTGTGAAAAACGGGGCTATTAAAAGTCTGGAGGATGCTATTGAAGCGGAGAAGAAGGAGCAGTGGCGGGTTGAAGGCCGCAGTTTCCTCTTTGACGCCAAGCGGGTAGGTGGCTCCAGCTCTGCTCCTCCACTGCAGCCTCCCCTGCCTCTCCTGGGCGCCTCAAGTAACAAATCACTGCCCCTCTGGATGCTGCAGAGCTGGCCAATTCCACCTCCTGATCCGTGACTCCTGCTGGGAGCCTGCTTTGTGTTCTCGACGAATGTTAACCCTTTGGTTTTATCTTCTGTGTCTAGAACAACGTTGCAATGTTGCTGGAGACTAATTATCGAGAAAGGTTAATGACGGTGTACAACGAGGTCAAGAAGAGGCTGGACTACCAGGTGGCTCTGCAGCATTTAAAGCGTCAGAAAGAACAAGACCACATGATTCAGTGGGTGGAGAAAAACGTTGTTCAGAGCATCACCCCCCAGCAGGTACCCGCTTTCGTTTGATCTGCTTTGTTTTGGTCTCTACTGTCCAGTGATTCTGGTTTGAGCCAGAAGATGACAGCTCATCTCTGGGGGACTTCTGAGTGTGGCTGCAGCACATCCCTGTTGTGCTGACAAGCCCAGTTCCTAGGTATTGGATACTGGTGTTGCCAGTGGTTTAAGCTGGAATTGAGCATGGTGGTTGCAGCACAGAGCTGAGCTGGTGCTAAGGGCTGTAGCTGACGGCGCAGAGAACTCGCCTCTCCAGGCCTCGGTAGGGCTGTGGCTGCTGAGGATCTGCAGGTGGGCTCCAGATGTCCCTCCTGTCCTGGAATGAAGCTGGGAACCAGCAAACACATTCCCAGCAGTGCTGGGGGGGTGCCCCACCGCGGGACATTGTTTGCATTCGAGTCTCTAACTCCAGGAGCTGTAGTTTATCCCTTTTCATCACTAGAAAGCCTGTGCTCCTTCTTTAAGTGTCTTTCATAAGGACTTCTTTCTGAAAGCTGTTTTCCTTCCTTTTGCAGCAGAAGGAGAGCATCATGAAGTGCATTTTGGACCTGAAGGCGTTATCGAAGAGCGCGCAGGCGGCCGTGTAGCCGCCGCTGGTGCCCCTGACGCACGTCCTCTTACTGTTGGAAACTATGATTCTAAAATGTCATTAAAGAAACCAACCAGCCACCTGCTCTGCTGTCTTTCACTAGCAACAGTACTTTCCCTTCTGTGCCTGGAGCAGCTCCATTCGTCACATAAACCACAACACTTAGTTTAGAGCAGGGGATTACTTCCAACCACCGCGTGTGCGACTCTGTGCGCTTCCTTCTTTGCTGGTGAGCCCCTCCAGAAATGCAGAACTTCACACTGAAAAGCTGCAGTGCTAATACAACGATCAGGTTTTGGGTTAGAATTGTGTGTGATTAAAAACTTACAGATCCCAACTACTTGTAGAGGTGTTGTAAGACCTCTCCTGCTGCGGCAGGCGGTGCTCGGGGCCTCGCTTTACAGATTAACTAAAAAGAAAAAGAAACCCTTTCATAATAAGGCCTCAGCTAGTGATGAAAGAGTCTTCCTCTTCTGTGGGAAAGGATGTAGCTGCAGGAAACTTGCCACAGCCTACCAGAAAACTGCAGCAGAACTTGCCAGTGTCCAAAGGGTGAAACGGACAACGGGGGGGGAGTTGGGTTCTGCATTTTCAAGGAAGGAAAAAAAGAAAAGCTGCTTTTTTTTGTGTGTATGAAGGAAACCAGCATTATATGTGTTACAATAATACACAGCATCAGCCTTTTCTTCTTCTAGGAAACTTTTTCCCTGAAGGCTTTTGTTACTCTCAGGTGTCCCAGCTGAGGGAAGCACTTACCTGTGTGTGGCCTCATCCTTCCTGTGCTGGGAGGGGATTGAGCGGGGCAGGGTGAGCAGAGCAGGCTGTGCTCACCTCTCTCCTTGGGATTCTACTCCAGCAGGAAAACACTTACTCTAGCACAGTCTCCTACACTTTTCAGTACAGCAGTTCAGCAAAAAAAGGTGCTCTTTAGAGGAAAGAACCTTAAAAGCAAGCTAACATCAGCTGACTTTATTTTGTCTTTTTAGATGAACTGGTCCTAAGAACGCAGGTGTTCCAGCTTCTTGTTTGGTTGTGCTTTGGGTTTTTTTGTCTTTTTTTTAACACGGAAGGTGAAGTTGCCCAACTTCCACATTTGTGTAACCCCACCTTTGAATGACTTGAGCTTTAACTAGTTGGACAGAGAATCTTCTGGCAAAGCAAGCAGTTAAACTGCTGCGGGAGTCTCCACGGCAGGGCGGCAGCGCAGGTAAGATGGACCCTACCAGTTACTGTCCTTGCTTTATTACTGCACACACAACGAGCTGTTAGACTCCGGGCAGGAAACTGGGAGCTTTGAACTGGTTTGGTGGTCGAATTCGGGCAGGAATGGGCATGCAGCAGGAAAGGGGGATGGCAATGCAGAAGAGGATGTTGCCTTTCGTGCTGTTGTCAGCAACGCTTTCGTGTTGCTCACAGTGTGCAGTTTGTGAGAAGTACCCGTGGCAGGAATTTTCTAGTGGCCTGGTGTTTCCCTGCCTTTAAGATTGCACCCCCAAATCTGAGAAGAAAGCTGCTGTTCCTTCTTGGGTGGAAAAAGTCAATGTCACTCGAGAAAAGAGAAGCTTAAAGGGGCCTTTTATTTCAAAACTGCTTCCGATTGAATTTTCTGATGAAACTCAAGCTCTGAAAGGTTTCTGAGTTCATTCTGTTCTACCTGCTGTGAAAATAACACCGTGGGTGCATTTTTAGTTATTAAAATCCCTCCATCCCTTTGCAAGGAGGCAGCACAGTGAACGTGCTGGAGCGTGAGCAGGAGCAGGCCCTTGGGAAGCGGGATCTGTGCCGGGCTGGCTGCTGTGGCTTTGTGCTGCTTTGTGTAAAATGGATACGAATGGAAGTGGAGTCTGTGTGTTCTGAGAGGGTGCCTGGTTTGCTGTGCTCTATACCTGTGTGGTGTATGTATATAAATACAACTTCATTTTCCCCTCCCTTTAGCTTCTCGTGCTGTTCGTCAGCGTTTGGAGAGAATGGGAGGTAGCTCCTCAAAACAAAATGAAGGTATCCTCCTCTTTAAGGGATTTTCTTTGATGCCATATCCTTGACCAAGTCGCTTCTGTCCTGACTTAGGACAGGCTGCTGGGGGATGGCTTAGCAGAGGTGTGCACGTCTGGGGAAGAACCACGGGGCTGCCACCAGCTGCTGTGGGACAGCAGTGACATGAGTAACGAAAACTTTCCGTCAGGTGTTTCCCTTTTCAGCCCTCTGGCAGACAAATGCTGTACCCACAGTAATACTTGAACATGCCTCTGGCTAGTTCTTGTTGCTTGTAATGTTTCTGGAGAAATGAACGTGTTTCAAACTAGAGTTTGATATTTATTTTTTTTTCTATTCACTTCCAGTTGCACCAAAACCCATTCCCACTACTGTCACTGTCCCTACCACTGTCTGTACCCCTGTACCTACCTCTGTACGTACCTTGGCAACTGACATAAAAGCTCCAGAAGTCCACTGCTGGATTGATAAGTGAGTGTTCCACCTTCAGTCCCTGACTTCAAACAGCTCCATGAGACCACAGACGGCTCCCGTAAGGGAGGAGTTCTTTGTAATGTGTTTTGTGTCTTGGGTTTTTGAAGGGCTGCTTAGAGTTTCCCAGGCTGTGCACCCCAGATATTGAATCCATAGTGATGCTTAATGCAGACACACACCTCTTAATCTCGTGGGGCTGGAGATAAATGAATTATTACTTTCCATAAAGTTGGATGAATTTGAGCACTATTGATTCTTCAACCCCTCTGTTAAACCCGGGGATCCTGACTCTCTCTCTCTCTGTGTACTGACAGCCATGAAATAGTCTACATCCTGCTAGCCTTAATCTCTGGCATCCTGTTGACTCTTCTGGTTTTTGCATTCATCTACCTCCTCAGAAAAAGTAAGTGGCACCATACGGGGAGTGGCGACAGCGCGATGATCCCAGCCTTGTGCTGCACATCTTCAGGTGGATGGCACCAGGCTCCACGCTCTCTGAGCTGCATCTGCCAGCACTAGGGCTTCAGAGGAACTCTTACAGAAGTTACTTGGATAGTGGCTCAAATTTTGTCTCTCTTGAGTAATCAGTGGCTTGCTGAGCAGTCATTCCTGGCCGTAACTCCTCACGAGCCACCCCAGGGACTGGTTTCACAGAAGAATAGTGCTGAGGAGTTGTGGTTTGGTTTGTTGGTTGCAGTTTAGTTTTTGGTTTGGGTTGTTTTTTTTTTGTCCTAACGTTGGCCACAAAGATTTCTCCTCGAATTTACCCATCACTTTTCTCCTGGCCACTTCTAGTGGGTGAGCAGGGACTTGGGCTACCCTCCTGCTCGGGCTTGTTGCAGATTTTACAAGCCCCACGCTCTGCGGTGCCTCTCTGTCACCCTGCTCTCACCTCTTCTGCTGCTGCCTCCAACCACAGCTGCAGATGGTGAGACTGGTCTTCCTCCTTCCTAGAGTGTAAGCGATCCCACCAGCATTTACAAGATCAAGATCCCTCCCAGGCAGTGGCTGAGGAATCCGAGAAGAGCATCCAGGTAAAGGTCACGCCAGTTCTATCCAGTACTTCGTGTGGAGAGTTCAGATTCTTGATAGAATGGTAGATATTGATCAGGGGGGGTGGGAGAAGAGAGGGTTGCTCTTGCAAGACTCAGCTGTTGGTTGACAGCTCTTTTGACTAAGGAGAAGTATTTTCTTTTGAGGCTCCAGCCTGTGTTCACAGCAGTGTGGGGAGTTACCTGGGAGATACCTGGACAGTAGGAGGAAAGAGACTCCTCCTGTCATTGCAGAGCTCAGAAACCATACTCCCCACACATAGCAAGGAATCTGGGGCAAGAATTCCACTTTTTTTTCCTAATACTGATTCTTCGGAAGCCCTAATGCAGAGTTGACCCCAGCTCCTCAGACAGACACCTGGTCTGATCCAGCACAGCATTTACCCCTGTTCCTCGTGCAGGGTTACAGACTGTGGCTGCCTGTGGGGTGTAGTGTTGAGGGCAGGCTGAAGGCAGGAGCTGCCTGCTGAGGTGTGACACTTGCACACTCTGACGTCTGCGGCTTCTTTCACATCCCCAGAACGAGGTTGCCTACACCACTCTGGTCTTCCAGCGAAGTCGGGCACCTGTGGCTGTGTGAGGATGAGGTTTCTACTGAAATGAAGACACTTGTACTTTCTGGACATCAGATGCTACCAGAATTAGTGCTCTGAGAAATGTCAGCGCTGCCATACGTAACATCAGCTCATTTTAGAGTTATAAGGGGACACAAATGTCTCCTGTTCCAAACCACCTGCCAACAGTGGTGGACAAACTGCTTTTATTACCATATTTCCTCATCTGGAGAAACGTCCCTTGGAAAGCTGCCCTGTGTGTGTTTGCTGCTGCTCTGAACTACCAAAGAGAATGGAAAACCAGAAACATTGCTCTGCCTCTATTCGTGTCTGTGCCCTTATCTTTCCCTTTTCCTGTCCCTGGCCAGAGTCTTTTTCTTGATTTTTTAATTTATTTTTTTAATGCCGGGTTCTCTGATTAGTTACTTGCTGCTTATTGAAGTCATGATAATGCAATGTTTGTATGCAAACACCTACTCCTGAGTGGGTCACATAAAGAAATGTGCAATCAGTGTGACAGTCAAAATGTTCATTCACGTGTTATTGCTGCCAACAGTCTTCTAAATGCATTGAAAAAAGATTAAAATCATTCCCTTTTCAGAAAGTGGGGAGTAAGTTGCCACTGGGCACTCAGGAGCCCCAGAGAAGCTCCTCTGCACCTCCCTGTGCCCACGGAAGGGAGGTTTGCTGGCCAGGTACAGGGATCTCCAGCTGGCAAGGTGGAATCGGAGCCAAGCTTCCTGCTGCCTCAGCCCTCGGAGCTCAGGAGCCTCCTTGTTTCTGGTCCCCAGAGAGTCAGGTTCTCACTGGTAGTTCTCTGTTCTGAAGATGCTGATGTTTGCACGTGTGGTTTTGCAGATGCCTCTCGAGGAATCTCTTGGGCAGGACAAGGGTCCTGCAGCCTCCCTGTGCTGCCCTGAAGGCAGCGAGGCTGCCCCACCCGAGAGGCTCCACGGGTGAGGGTGGAAGTGCCACGGGATGGCAGCACAAAGCCACGGATGGGCATCTGGATCAGCTCAGCCTGGATGTGCTGCTGCTGCTGCTGCCTTTGGTGTCTCCAACAGCGCTGAGCAGAGCAGGGGCTGCCCCTCGGCCGGCTCTTTGGGCTGTCCTGCCGTGGGGATGCAAAAGCTGGTGGAAGTCTGGGGACCACTGAGAAGCAGGTGCACAAACTCCAGAAGTTCTGATCTCTGGCTTGAGAAGAGTTGTGGGTAAGGTTGTTTACAGGGCCAGGAGAAGTTACAGCCTTTGTTTTGTTATCTGCTCTCAGCTCAGTCACAGCAGTTTCTTCAAGCACTATGTAATAGTGCTCCTTGAACTGTGCAGCTGCCGAGATGCTGCCGAGGGTTGCTTGTGGTTGCTTGTGGTTTGTGCACTTTGTTGTTGTTTAAAATGAATGATGCTGGTACTTTGCTGTGGGACAGGAACTGAGAAATAAGAAAGTCTGAAAATTTACCTGGCTTGCACAAAGTCACTTCCCTGTTCCACCAAGAACGCTGCCTGCTGGTGTCAGAGCTGGATTTGAAGCACAAGAAAAGGTGACTTACCACAGGCTGTGGGGGTTTTACCTCCACTCTCAGAGCAGCTCAGGGCTGTTGGGATTTTTGTGTAAATGTTTCCTCAGCAGGAATTGTACTGAGACTTAACACAACCATTTCATGTACTTTGTGAACCGCTGCTGGCCACAGCACAGCAGTTTTGAGTGCATACCTCGAGCATGGATTGGGGTGCAGCCTGTGGAGAAGAAGGGTGACAGAGAAACCCCATTTGTTGTGTCCCAGTCTCATCCCAAAGCATCCATCTCTCCCATGCCAAGAGCTCTGTGTGGTCACAGGCAGCTTTTAATGGTTGCCATCAGCCAGCTCTGTGTTTTATGGACAGCTGGTAGAATCTGGGACAACTGCATCTGCTGCTTAGAACAGAAGAAGGGTTGGGTGTCCTCTGTCGGGCTATTTATTCCAGCTCTCCCATTTTCACCATTTCAGTAGGATTTTGCTGGAGATGTTTGCACTCAGGGTCTCCCTGAAGACAAGATTTCACAGCAGGAATTTGCCTGAGTATGGGAAAGTCCAGTACAAATCGTCCAGCCCTGGGACCGTGGGTGGAAAAGGCTCATGGGTTAAATGGTGTTTTGAAGGATGCACAAACAGTGGTGGCCTGGGATATTCCCTGGCGTTTTGGAGCCGCCATCTGGTTGTATTGTTAAAAGGATGGATTACTAGAGCTGCAGCAGTGACATCGCTGTGATGTCAGGCTGCATTTCCCTCAGCCAGCAGTGAGTCAGCTCTCACGGGAGAGCTCACTCCTTCGCTCTCCCCGAGTGATGTTTGTGGACTCCTGGCGTCTGCCTTCCCATCTACTGCAGGCATTGTTCAGCCTGTTCATCTGTCTGGGGCTGAAGCCCCAGCTGTTTCCAGCATAACTGATAGAAGTGAGAACCAGGGACCTGCAGGAGCCTTTTCCACCCAGCCCCAGCACTGGCACAAGTCCCCCGATGAGCCCTCTCCCTCTAATGAATATTTTTCTGCTCTTTAGGTGGGACCTGTTTTTCTGCTGAAAGCAATCAGCTCTATCAACTGATAATGAGAGGAGATGTACCAAAATTCTGACGTGCTTATGCAGCGACTTCCTTTGCTGGCCTGTTTATTAATAGAGTTGATCTGTGTGACAGGGCAGAACCTTGGCTTGTGACAAGGGTTACATCAGATAATAAACTGAGATGCCTGATCTCAGCTAAAGCAGCAGATGCCAGCGCTTGCTGAGATAAGTAACAGAATGATGCACTCCCTTTTCTGCTCTTCCTAGACCACTGTTAGTATTTAAAGATGGAGAGAAGAAAAGAGCCTGGCCTTTAATGACCTATTTTCAGCTTGACCCGTGTTCCTTAAAAGCAGGCTGTGTGAGCTGTGATGTTTACTGCTGTTGCTGTGCCATCCTCGTGAGGACACCGACTGAAACAGAGTGGATATTTCACGCAGGCTCTCTTCTTGAGCAGGCTGAATTAATATAAAGTCCATCTAATCCTTATTCATGACAACTTTGCAACGCTGACCTGCAGCACAAGTTGAGTGGACTGAAATGTGTCTAAACTGACAAAGAAGACAAAGGGTGTAAGAGCAGTCAGTGAGGATGTGCGTGGACTGTGGGCTGCTCTATTACCAGCAACCACCACCCACACGTTTATCCTCTTTTTCACTGCACCCAACCAATCCTTATGTAAAAAAAACCCAAACCCAACACAACACCAGACAAAATTTATCTTCTGCAGCTCTTCTGTATTTTAAATGATTTAATACAGCTATAGAGAGAAACATTTACGTAGAACTTTAGAGCAGTCTTCAGGTCTGGAACAGGTTGCTGCCAAAAAAGCAACTGTTCTTCAGGGTGAGAGAGGAGACTCGCAGCAAGCTGCATTTAAATTGTGGGTTAGGAAAACAGTTTGTGATTGTTGGGAGAACTAAGCCCGGGAATACACTGTGCAGGAAGGATGCCTGGAATGGGTGTTTTATGGTAACAAATTAGGATGGTGCATCCTTGATGGTTTGGGGGCAGTTCACTCTGTCCTTGGTCAGGTAGCTGGCGGAGGAGGAAAGAACATAAAAGATATAATTAATTTATTTTCTGACAATCATCTCTCCTTGGTTTGCTCCCCTGCCCCCAGCACAGCTCGTTATTGAACAGCTTCAGTGTGTTCATCAGCTCGGCTCCTAACTCCTGCTCTCCAGCTGAGGTCAATTTTGCAGGAGTCTGGGCCGAGCAATTGAAGTCTCCCGCTGACAGGATCTCCCCCAAAGAAGGGGAGGGTCACCAAAGTCAGTGCAGCTTCTGGCCTTTCAGCTGGGATGGTGAGCAGTGGGTGAGGAGACGTGCACAATGCAGGTCCCTGTGGTGGGGTGGACATGGGAGATGCTGTGGATTTACTGGACAGCTGCTACTGGACAAAAAACCAAGTCGGGCCAAGTCTGGCTGTAAGCAAAGAGCCTCTAACTGGGCAAAAGGAGAAATCAAAATTACAACAAAAAGTCTTCTCAGTGTTGAGTTAAAACTGGAAATGAACAAGCACTGTTTTTTTACCAGCTGGTCATGCATCTGAGCTGGAGAACCAGGAGCAAAACATCTGCGTTGTCAACAGTGCTCTGGGTCCCTGTCTACCAAATAATGGCCAAGCCAGCACATCAGAACTGGAAGGGCCTGCTAAATGAAGACAGATGTCTGGAAGATCTGGTACAGCAGCCACCAAGCAGAATTCTCTGGGGTACAGTGATAAATGATCCCTTTGAGATTAATGCCAAATGTGCATCAGCTTGAGTAAGAGGAACTTGCACTTGTCTTAAAACAGTTTGTGCAAGAGCAGGAGTAGCTGAAACCTTTCTTCAGGAGTTTCTTAAAGCAAAGTGGATTACCTGTGGTCTGGTATATGCTGGCAGGGCAACTTCTGTTCTTTATTTACAACTGTTAGTCTGTTGTTTGCTCTACAAGAACTGGGTCTGGTTCTTTTGCACAGGATATAGGTCCTTAAAATCAAAAGGTACGTGTTTTTGAACTTCTTTATCTTGCAAGCATAGACAATGGGGTTCATGACGGAATTGGCGTGGGATAGCAGGATTCCCAGGTACATCAAACACTGGGGGATCTGATACTTGGGGTAAAAATAGGAAATGCAGTTTATAATGCACAGAGGCAACCAGGATATTGCAAACAGGAAGAGAACAAGTGCGAGGGATTTGGCTGTCTTGAACTCCTGTCCATAAAAAGCTCCTACCCCTCTCACACTGGTTGTACTTTGACTCAACTTTGTCCGGATGATGTAAAAGATTTCAACATACAGAGCACACATGATGAGCAAAGGGACAAGAGTTCCTGTGAAGAAGCAAAAAAACACCATGTAATCCATCCTCATCACAGAGATAAACTGACAGGTGAGAATGCCTGAGTGGCGTGGTTCTGTCTTGTTCCATCCAAACATGGGGACTAATCCTGCCAGCAGGGACACAGACCAGCACAAGCCCAGTGCCCACCAAATTCTTCTCTCTGTAGTGATTATTTTGTATCTGTTGGGGAAGAAAACCCAGGTGATGTTAACCAGAAGTGTCTAAAATACTTAAGGATGTTTTCAAGAATTGGCACGTTCAAATCCTATGGGGCTTTTTGTCACGAAAAGGAGCATCAACTTTTCTCTTTTTTTTTGGTGCAGGGGATGGATGGAGACCAAACCTTATTTTGAAATAAGCTCTAACTCTTCATTTGTAGCAGTTACATTCCAGCACCCACGAGAACTAAGCTTAACTTCCCCTCTTTTTAACTGGATGTTTTCAGCTATTTTGTTTCTCCTTCCAGTACAATGGTAGCGCTCTCTTGAGTGCATATTGCTCGGCTGCTACTGGCAGCCCTGTCTTATGTGTCGGCCGCCCTGGTTGTACCAGCTGAAGAATTCAGCTGTTTGACCACATACTCCTCCTGTGGCCAAATTCTGACCATCGGTGACCTTGAGCTATCACCCCCAACCCCCCCAGGGTCTTTCTGTGCTGCATTAACTGCAGGGACCGGTTCGTGCTCTAGAAATCTCTCGGCTGCACTTCTAGGCACAGGGATTTTCTCCAGCCACGAGCGTGCATTTGAGTAAATATCTGTTAGAAAAGGGCCAGGTTTGGGAGGAGAGAGGAGGTGGCACCCGTGGGGCCAAGGCAGGGGCAGGAACGAGGTGGGCAGAGGGGCTGGTGGTGGTCCAGAGCTCACCTGGTTGGCAGCTTCACCCGCAGGTACCTGTCGATGGCGATGGCCAGGAGGGAGAGGATGGACGCGTTGGTGAAAACCACCATCAGGCAGCACATGAACAGGCAGGTGTAGAAGTGGGTGCTGATGCCCAGACTCACCACAATGGCCAGGGGGATGACGAGGATCCCCACGGCGATATCCGCCAGCGCCAGGGAAGCGATGAAGTACAGAGTCGTGTTCTGAAACGCCGAGTTCAGCTTCACCACCCAGATGACCAGGATGTTACCCGAAGTGGCAAACAAAGCAACCAAGCACTCGATACCGATGTAAAACCCGTGCAGGCTGCTCAGTGCCAGGCTGTCGTTTGGCATGACGAGCTGCTGGAGATGTTCCCACCCGGGCTGGAGCTGCAGAAGGGAGTGTGGGCATCGATAACCGTGTGTGGGTTTATCCACAGTGTCTGGTACTCAGCTGTGCCAGTGACTCTCTGGTGTGCCAACCTCTTCCAGTATTTCACATCCTCAGCACCCAGGCAGCAAATCAGCTGTTGCCTTTCCCCAGGACTGCAAATACCTTAGCATCCAGAAAATGCTTCCCTCTCTGGACGCACCTTCTGAAGCTCACAGCATCCCTTCAGCAGCCTGGGATCAGTACCGTGCTTTGGGAAGCTATTCTGAAGGAAAAAAAAAAAAAAGGAAAAGCTTCCATGAGCCTGCTTACCAGCAACCCATAAACAAATGCTGTAACTGCTTCCTCTTCTAAAACTGTGGCTTGGAAGTGGGAGAACTGTGACCAGAGTTGACTGCAAAGCTGCTGCTTATCAATCTAGACAATCACTCTGCAGTCACTATAGGAAATGAGGCAGTTCAGGGAGGTTAGAAGAGTGCTTTGTAAAATTTCAATACACCATTTAATTCAGCCTGTACCGAGTACGATGCCCAACCAAGTCAAGCTCAGAGCAGGGCACACTTTCCTATGCTTTGTTTATCAGAGGTGGAGAAACTGAGGAAAGGTGCGGGAAGTAGCAGGGAGAGGGGGGTGAAAGCTGCAATCTGCTTGCTGTGGTGTGCCCAGTGCCTTGCTCCTTGACATGAGCCTGCAGCAAAAGAGCTGCTCCCATTTCAGGTGAAACTGAGAAGGTAGAAACCTGTGAGCTCCTGTCAGCCCACGAGTCGTGGGGTGACCCGGCTCTGGGGCACAGGGAAGTGCGTGGTCTCCAGGGGTGTGCACGTGGCAGGTAAATGATGGGGTGGGCAGTGCCCTTTCAGAGTAATGAAGACTTTAGCAAATGTGGGTAGCGTTTGGTTTCCCAGACTCCGAGTCCTTCATCTCTTCCAGCAAAACTGAGGATGGGGAAGTGAAATCAGCCCTGGGAAGAGAGGAAACCAAAAATAAATGAACTTTCTTTATTCTCTGCTGTCAAAAGAGTTGGACAAATTCCGCTTCCTTGACATTGATGTAAGTGCTTCTTGCTTCCTGACCACAGGGTGTTTTGGTAGGATTACTGCTGGAAAACTCTCAGCTGTCACTAGACAGTCCCAGTCTGCAAATGAACTTGGCCAAGCTGCTTTGCTAACGAATTCTGAGCCAGGGTATCTGTGGGTGCAGGAGATAAACACCAGGAGAGGCACGAGAAGGTCCCAGCTGGGATGTGTGCTCGGCTTTTGTACGCTGAACACCTCACTCCTCTGGGAGTGCCTGGGCTGGAGCGGGCAGCTGGCGCTTTGCAGCCTTGAGCAGACATGGGAAGTGTCTCTGTGCTGGCTGCCAGCCCTGCTCGGGTACCAGCCCTCCCGCTTCCTGCGCTCGCTGTGCATCTCCTCGCTCGACCTCAGCTGCCAGCTTCCTTTTTCTGTTGTCTGCTCCTCTGTTGAGCTGTAGGGGCTTTTATGCCCCCACCCCACTCTGCCAATGCAGGTCAAAATGTACCAGTATTTCTGAGGAAAGGATTTGACCTGTGTCTGTGGGTTCTCCTCTAAAAGGCATCAGTGACCGTTTGGGGTTCCGCTGTAGTTTTAAAATACTTTTTAGATGTCAGAAGCTGCAAAAGACCAACTGCACAGAACTGTGCATAATTTGAATGAGGCCAACCAGAAAAAAAAATATTACTTAAAAGTCCAACTTTCTAAATAATGGGGTTTCTTTTTCTGAAGAATCAAATCTACCATGGCTGATGCTACCTGCTCTCTCAGGTACAGGGCAGCCGTCAGGAAGGAAAGGATCCTGAGACTCTGATGGCTTGTGTCCATGCTGCTGGGGCTGGTCCTTGTGCTGGGGTGGAACCAGCACATGGGAATTCCCACTGCATCGAGTGTTGCTGTTTGGCTGTGATGAGAATGGATTATGTGGTGTGTTTCAGCTTCACCTGGATCCTCCTTCCCTTGCTCATCACGTGTGCCCTCTACACCAAGATTTTCTACATCATTTGGATTAAATTAAGCTTGAACTCTGCAAGTCTTCCAGGAGGAGGATCAGTTTGTGGGAAGGAATACAAATTGACCACATATCTGGCCCTCATCCTCTTCTTGCCTGTGACTTCTTGGCTACCTCTGGGCATCCTGACCTGCATTTTGTACCTCTGCCCATCCTGCACCATCCACTGTCCCTGGGCATCCTGCTGCCTCATGCCAGCTCAGCCTTGGACCCTGTGATCCACGCCTTCAAAATACAGAAGTTGAAGAAACACACTTTCAATCTGAGGACAAGCATCCTGCTCAGAAGTCGGGGTCAGTTATTTCTAGCACAGAGCACACAGCAGAGCTGGGAGTGGGCACTGTCTGAGCTGTGCCCCACTCATCAGTCTGCCCAGGCTGGATACACAAACTGAAATGGCGTGGGAGCAACAGGAGTGAGGTCACAACGACCCAGGCACCAAGACTTGCTTCTCAGATCATGCTCAATGCAACAACTGCCTGTATACTTCTGTGCTCAGCTAATTAAGCTCTGGGCATTGCGAGGCTGAGCTCAGGATCCCAGCTAACTCCTAAAGCAGAGAAACTCCTTTGGAATTCCGAGGCAAAAAGTGTGAGAGGTTCGGAACAGAGGGAGTGCAGGGGAAGAGATGAGTGTGGATCATGCTTACGTGTGTTGTGCTCCCTTAATCAAAATTATTACTGGGCTCTGGGGTAGGGGGTGGGGTTTGGCAGAGCTCAGGCCCCAGACAGCACCTCCTGGGAGGTGGTAGTGTGCTCCCTGCAGACCCAGGTCCCAACAGGCACCCTGACAAGACGTGGTGTCACCCTCAGCCTCCCAGAGTACCCCTTTCCAAAGCCCCGTCCCTCTCTCTTGGGCTGGCCCAAATATTTCTGCTGCTTCAGGGTGAGCTGGGGCAGGAGCCACCTCTGCAGAAGCTCCTCCTGGCCATGAAGTGCTGTGTGAGGCTCCCGCACGCAGCCCAGCGGTGTGGCAGGAGAGCTGATGTGAGCCACTGGCACTCCTGCTGACAGCTCTTCCTTTAAGAGTATTTACTTTGTCTTTTCAGCTCTATTTAAGGCAACTGTTTCTCACATTGGTGGAGCTATGAAGACATGCTCTGGCAGCTGGCCACGGAGCAAACCTGGCTCCATAAATGCCAAGGTACTGCAGGATGTATGAAGAAGTTGGACCCTGGCTGACAGATTTCTGGTTGCACGAACAGCAGCACAACAAAAAGTGCCATCAAGAGGACCCAGTCTGGGGGGGTCTCAGGGCCCAGCTGCTGGCAGGAGGGTGCTTCACGGGCTGAAAATACTCTGACCTGGCTCAATGGGGCAGCAGCACCCACTTGTGGAAATGTGCTTTGGAACAGAAGGAAAACAAGCAGCCTTTGCACAAGGTTTTGGTTGCACCAGTCTGTGAAGTTTAGCATCAAATCATCCTGCAGCTTCTTCTTAGAAGGCAGGTGCTTTCCACGGGGACACTGGCTCTGTCTAAAGGATGCCCACAATGCTGCTGGTCCTACCAGGGCAGAAGCTGTTTGGTTTCTTTCTCTCTGTCCTTTGTAGTGGCTGTGGTCTGAAAAACGCCTGACTTCAGTCACGGGTGTCCACGTGCCTACGTACGTGTGTGACCTGGGACTGGGAACCTGCCATCAGCAGAGGGAAGGGGTCTTGCTTCAGACCCAGCCTGTGCAGTACATTGAGCCCACGTCTCCCAGGCTGTAGGTGAGGTGAGAAATGCTTCATCAGCTCCTTGTGACCCTCAAGGGGCTGCTGCAGGCGTTGCTGCAGGAGGAGGGGACCAGCACCATCCCAACAGGTACACAACCAATCNGGTACCCCGGGGTGCTGCCTCACTCCTCATGGGCCTGCATCCTTCCTCCGGGGGCACTTGGCTCCTCTCCCACCGGTCTCCTTCAGCCCCAGTGTCAGGAAACGCTGGGCTGGAGGTTTTTACAGCTTGTGAAGTGATTAAACTCCCTGCACAGAGGAGCCAAATGGGGCCGAAGCGTGGGATCAG
>VWZY01005696.1:378261-392848 GCA_013399075.1 Chloroceryle aenea | reverse complement strand
GATGCTGTTGAACCAGCTGAGCTGCACCTGCCCTGCCCGGGGCCCAACCGGGGCGGTTCTGCCCGGCACCCCCTGTTCCCGCTGGTTCNAGCATCTTGGCGTGGAAACCAACTCTGCCCTCCCCCTCTCCCCATTTATTTACAGGCACCCAGCCCCAGATCCTGACCAAAGGGCTCCCTCCTTTCCTTCTTCCCCAAATTACCCTCCCGTAAGCACACGCCGTGCTCTCGCCGAGAGGCTTAGAGGGACATATGGCTGAGCTCAGGCAGCAGAGCTCTGCCCATCAGTGCTGGCAACCCCCCGCTTGCCACCGCTGCTGGCTGGACCCCACGTGTGCCCCTGTGTACACATCAGTACCTGCTGCCCTGAGAGGGAAGCCTTCTGCTAGTTTTGGGGTGCACTCGGGGTATTCAGTTGCTTCTGCTGCCACACACAGGGATAGTTGCATCAAATCAGTTGTGATCTGAGGCAGGCTGCCTCGATCAGGCTGATAAAGCTGATGGCAGCAGGAGGAACTGTGAGTAAGAAGGATCAGGTTCAGCTGCTGAGGGGCCAGGACTCAGTTTTCCACTCCTCCGTGGTATCTGGTGGGCATCAGGCGAAGGCAGAGTCTGACAGACATCCCAGTCTGCTCTGGGCCAGAGGGAGCGTGATGTGGAGCTGCTGCAGCACAAAACTACCCTCCTGTGAGTGGATTGCAGTTGGAGTAACTTTATGAGCCAGCAGTTTAAAGCTTTGGTTCAGATTAGGATTGGAAGGTGTATTTTTAGCTCGTGTCATTTAGCTGGCGCGTGGTGCCCACGGAGCTCGGCGGTGAAGGCAGCAGGAGGAGGGTTGGGCTGTGTGCTGGGGCAGCTCCGTGTGGCAGAGCCCAGGGATGTCGGAGATTGATGGGGTTAAACAATGTTTCAGATCCTGGTCCCTGAGCCTTGATGGATTTGCCATTTAAAGGCTGTAGTCAGCTTGCTTGTTTCTTGGATGGCTCCAGCGAAAGGCTTCCAGCTATTCCCCGAGGGTCCTCCTACATCCTGGTGAGATAAGGATCAGGAAGGGAAGGTCTATCTGCAATCTCAGCTGTGGCTTTGAGCACAGATTCCCTTTTCAAATCGGAGGTGGAGGGGATGAGAACAGATTTTCTAGAAAAAAAACGTATTTCTAAGGGACACACAGATGCAAAAAATAAAACTCCCACAACAGGGATCCTATCAAGTGAGCCAACAACAGCGACAGCCGCCTTTGTTCTGGTGGGGCTGTGAAATGCTTGCAGGGAGAAGGCAGCAGCTTCCTCACAGCAGCCCTGCCCACGCACCCCACTCAGGGGTCCAGGCTCCCGGCCGGTCCACGGAGCTGGCACCTGCGTGGTGCCCGTGTGCCCTGGCCACCGTCAGGCCTCGTCGCTTTGAGGCAGCGAGGTACCGTGCTCTCATTCCTCATTCCTTCTGCTCTTGTGTCAGGAGGTGTGGGTTTTTTCTTCTGGGACTTTAAAATGTAATGTTAAAGGAAAAACCAAGCAGCAGCAGCTCATAAACCAAGAGGTGGCGAGTGACGAGTGGCGAGTGCTGTCCTGGCTCTTCCCCGCCTTGAACGGAAGTGAAAGCAAAGCAGAGAGAGGATGTGAATGTGAAGCGGGGTCACATCTGGACTAACAAGAGAGTGATTGTGGTCTGGTGGATAACAAGCCACCAGGAGTCTGGAGCCTGGTGTGGTGACTGATGTCATGTCACTGCTCTGTGCCTCAGTTTCTCCATCTGTAGAAAAAGAGGGTGAAGCTTGATCAAGTTCTCTGTGAGCTGGGAAGGGCTGGACAGCAGCAGGGTTGGTTCTTTTGGTTTCCTTCTGAAACTTCCCGTTTGGACATCGTTTCACCTGCCCCTTTGGATACGGGAGCAGGGCGATGCTAAAAAAACACAGCTGGTATTTTTCACGGGTGAGAAAACCCAAAGAAAGCTCTGCCTCCGGCACGCACGCTGCTGTGCTGAAAGACACAGTTCACGCTCCGTAGAATCCAGATTTTCTTCCAAAGATGATTTCAACCCCTGTCAAAAGCAAACTGTCAGTGGAGAATCAAATCTGGAAAGATCCCCTTCCCTTCCACATCCCCTTCCTGAGCTTGAACTGTGCTGGAAATCAGAGGATTTCTCCTGATGACGGTGACGCGACCAAGGTGTTTGGAACAGTCAGAGAAGGTGTAAATGTGTACGTGCTGCTGAGGGCTCTCCCTGTCCTGGCTGGTCCTGGCTGGGATTTAAGGCAGAACAGCAGAGGTAGAGGGTGTGCAAAGTGCTGGTCTCGGTGAGCCCAGCAGCAGGCAGAGCTGGCAGATGGTGCTGTGAGATGCACCCCTGCCCACAACAGCCGGTGTCCGGCTGGGTGGCAATGTGGGAGCCCCCGCCCTCTGCCCTCGCTGCCCCCCAGCCCTCTCCATCTCTGCTCTGCACCCCGTGCTGCGGCCACGCGTGGTCATAGCCCACGGCACGTGTGGCCACAGCCCTCCAGAGCAGCCTAAGCCCAGGGTCTGGCAGCGGGAGAGATCAGGGTGGTGATAAAGAGCATTAATGCCATGAGGCCCCCGGCAGCGCCGGGATAACTGCGTTGCTGGCGTGCTCAATGTATTTTAATTCCTGGGAGGCAGCAGTTTGTGGCTTTGCTTGATTCCTCGAGCATGCGTGGTGACCTGGGCACCTCCTGCAGAGACAGCCTGTCCCTCCTTCCCATGGTTTGACACTGGGAGTGGGAGTGGAGCAACCAGCATCGCTCCAGGGCTTCTCAGGGCGCTGCAGTGGGGATGGGCACGCGCCAACAACCTGCTGACCGCAGGACATGGGCCCAGGCTCTTGGTAGGAGAGCAGGGACACTGCCATGAGATGGTTTGTGCCGAGTGGGTTTGCAGCTCTCCCAAGCAGGCTGCCAGCTCCTTCCCTGCCGCTGCTGCAGGAAAAGCTTTGCTTCTTTTAAGTCCAGGGGGCCAGTAAAGGTCCCCGACAGCCGTTGTCTCCATGTATGGGATGGCATCGTCCCCTCCCCGGGTGGCTGCTCCATGCAGCCGGGCACGCTCATCCCCCTGTGCCTGGGTGGCCAGAGATGCTGCTCCAGAATTGAACCCCGTGCTCAGAAAACAGGGAGAACTGGTGCGATACCAACACTCCCGCTGTGGTTTTGCTCGGCTGGATGATGAGGCTTTGGATTTTGAACCTCCCGAAAGCTGGGAGGGAGTGTTTCTGTTTGCTCCTCTGGCTCGGCTCCTTAGGGAGCACAGCGCCTGTGTAGGAGGGAGCTGGGGCTGTCAAACCAGTATGGCTCGGTGGGTTTGCCCGGCAGACAGCAGGGATGCGGCTGCTGCAGCTTGGAAACGGCTCCTGGTTGTCAGCCCCTGGAACTCAAGTACAAACAGGATGGGAACACAGGGGCAGGGGTTTGGGTGAGTGACATTTCTGTGCATTTCAAAATTAATATCAATATAATTACATTTTTTTTTTACACTTTTCTTCAGGTGTGGCTATGGAGTGGGTGAAGCCACAGCCAGGGCAGAGCAACTGGCACAGGACCCCACTCGATGCCAAATCCACTCACCCGTGAGCTTTCCCAGCCTGTGGGAGCAGCAGTTCCCCCATTTATCCAGCTTTCCCAGCCCGTGGGAGCCGTGGTTCCCCCAGTTATCCAGCTCTCCCAGCCCCAGGCTGTTCCCTCCTCCCAAAGACCTGGGGCTGTGAGTGGAATATTTTGCTTCCAGAGGCGCTTCTCTGACTCGTTGCACAGTGAAACGGAGACATCACCCATCAGGCAGCAGCAGTTTTGAGCGTTCACCTCCCGTTTATCACGAGAGGAAATCACCTCCCATTTCTTCACACGAGCCTTTCCACGGGGCTCTTATCTGGCTCCTGGCAGGTGGCAGCAAACACGGGATCCTGCAGCAGCTCGGTGCCTGCCACGCACCCGCCACCGCACAGAACTTTCCATCCTTGCTCTTCAGGAGAGATTGTTTTAAAATCCCAGAAAAGTAACATCAAACAAATCACGGGGAGATGAAAGGGAGATTTGAGCTGGCGGGAGATTTGTTAACGAGGCATTATTTATACAAATTGTTTCGCTGACATGAGAGAAAGTGTTTTGACGTTTTATAAACTCTTCTGCTGATAATTTTGCATCTAAGTATGGCAAGGCTGGGGGAGGCAGAACGGGGTGAAACTCTGGAGCCAAGGGCCTGAGCTCTCTTCCCACCTTTATTTTTGACACGTTCTGAAGAGCACTGCTGGCTCCTTTGCTCTGGCTCCCTTTCAAGTTAGACAATTATTTTCAGCCTCTTCAAACTCTCCGTGTACTTGACTGGACTTCACCCTCCGTTCCACCCTCGTCTGTGCCCAGTGATGCCACCAGCTGGCCTGCTCTTTCCATCCTCTCCATTGCCCTGACTCTTTCCTTCTCCCGAGTCCCCTCCTGCAGCCACAGGGAGCCTGGTGGGACGTCGCCCACCTCAGGAACTGGGGATCCCTGGGCCAGGACTGGCAGGACTTTGGTTGCCACAGGGGTGAAGGCTCTGGGTGTGCCTTGCTCCATCCTTCAGCTACCCCCAGGTCTGACCTGTCATGTTTTGTGGAAAGCTCCTGCTGTGGTGAGAATTCCGGGATGGACTTCATGGACTAATTTGTCATTGTCAGCATAATTACTTGTAGGGTGGGAGCTCATATTTCCCCTGGATATCTTGTGAGTGCTTTTTTTTTCTGCCTTTAGTTCTCTAATGAAACCAAGGTCTTATTTATAGTATGGCCATTTATGTCGGGGTAAGCCCAGAGTGGCCCCAATGGCTTAAAGGGATTTGCTCTAGATTTACATGGGTGTAATGGGCAGAGGGATTTGGTGCTGTGGCTGCAGTAATCCCCTCCGGGGTGGAAGCAGAGGCTTTCCCCAAGGAACAGTAATTCCCATGAAAATAAACAAACCTCACAGGTCCTTTTTGATGGCTCCAAAGCCAGAGAGGCACACGGGTCCTGCTGCTGGGGTGTCCACAAGGCCAGTGCTCCCTGTGTCCCCAAGCCCCTCTGGTCTCCCCAAGCTCTCATGGTGTCCCCACGCAGGCTCCCACAGCAGCAGCACCCGCTTGCCAGTCCCTCTGGCTTGGGCTCTGCTGGGAATTTCTGTCCCGTTCTGCCCTAGAACACGGTGGAGCGGCTCCAAGTGGAGAAGGCACAAGACACAGCACCCAGCTCACCCAGCCCTGCAGCAACAGCTTCCCTGGACAGAATGTGTCAGCCACAGACGAAGGTGCTGGGGAGGGAGGAAAGCCTTTGGGTCTTTACTTGATCAGAGATGCTACTGAAAACAAACTGTTTTCAGGGCACTGGTCCTGAGAGGGTACAAAGTGCCGGGAGCCTCCCCAGGAGCTCAGCTCTGCGCCAGACCAGCCTCTGCAAACAGGAAGATGAGCTGGAGGCAGCTGGGCTCGGGAGGCTGCCAGGGTCCAGGTTTACCAGGGAGGGTCTGTAGGAAGGAAGCACTGTTTATACCTTTTTATTTTTAATTTACGTATATTTGGATCCAACTCTTTCCATGGGATGGCAGAATTCGAGGCCTCTTTTGTTCTACAATTAACTCAGAGATGTTATTTCATTCCTTAGGGAAAAAGAGAGTTTTATTTTTCTTTACTGTCTGTTCTCAGCAAAACACAAGCAAATCTCTCCGTGGCAGAAATCTCAGCTTTTCTAATGACTCTCCTTGCCAAGACTGCTGCTCTGATTTTAAGGGAAATAAATGGTTCTTAAACTTTTGCTCCAATACACATTTTTGGAGTCTCCTAACGATGTACGTGGAGTTTGCTGGTAAGACAGGTTAGTGCTGGAGGATCCACACCACACTTACTGCACAGAGGAAGGGCATTTAAACTGAGCATAGTGCTGGCTAAACAGCAACTCAGCTTTTGCTACCGTTTCAGTACCTATTGTGTGCAGCCTTACAGCACCTCAGAGCCCCAGAAGAGCCACGGGCATGATGGGATGTACTGATGGGAGACCAGTTGGCACAACCGTGACATTTTTTCGTTGGAGAACAGCTATGGAAAAAGCACGTCTGGAAGGGTGGTGAGATAAAGAGTTAGTGCTGCCAGCTCCTCAGCTCCCCGTCATTTCTGCTCTGCGTCAAACACTTGGTGGGGGGAACGGGGACGAAACTGCTGAGTTGGGCTTTGCTCATTTGGCAGACGGGAAATGCAAATCGTGCTCGCTCGAGGTTTCCGTGTGAGGACGGAGTAGGGGACCTCATGAGCCTGCCCAGGACCACGCCAGTAGGAGTGGGAGCTGCGTGAGCAGGGCATGGGGAGGGCACCTGAGCTAAGAGCTGGGTTGGACACATAGCTCTAGAGACAGACAGACAGATACAGAACTGCTGCTATTCGCCAGCAGGATGGAGTCCATGCAGTGTGGGGTTTGCACCGCCCCAGCTGCGAGCACGTGCTCCAGGAGGGATGGCTGCTGCATCTCTCGAGCTGGTCCTTGTCCCCAAATCGCAGTGCTCAGCTGCAGGGCAGAATGGGGAGAAGAGCTCCTGGAGCAGACAGACCTTTTGCCAAGCACTGCCCCTTTTTTGCCACACACCGGCGGGTGTTTGATTTCCTTATCTCGTTGCAGTTTAATTTGCAGAGGAAATCCTGTCCCCCCCTTGCCTGCCTGGCATCAGCCTGGCCTCTTGCCATGCTCCACAGTCATTAAGGGAAGAAGGATCTCCAGGGCAGCCCCGTTACCACCGTCCTGACGAGCACAAGGCCAAGGGTCCATGGCAGATAATGCCGTGCGAGGATAAATCGCAGCATTTCAGGTTCCTTGGTTACCCAAGGCAAACATTGTAATCGGCTCTCAAAACAGTAAAGCCACTGACAAATGGGCAATTTATGGCCACTGTGAACTGCAGCCTGGAAGGCTCTGCCAGACCGGGGAGCAGAAGCTCAGAGGTGGCACTCGGGGGCCTTTGCTGGGAACGTACCCACTCTGGACCCAGCTTTGTAAGGTTGGGGAGCTCACTGCCCTGCCCAGCACCCCGTGGGTCTGACCTGGCCGTGCTGTGGCACATCTTGGGTCAGTCCTCGTGTTTCAAAGGGTGGAGAAGTCACAGCTCTCACTGGCATCACCCAAGAGCTGCTGGTCCACCCCACCAACGGGCTGCATCTTGCTTTTGCTGTGAGTGCTCCTGGCTCCAGCTCTCATGTGCCATGTGATGTTCTGCCACCCACAGCTGCCTTGTCTGCGCCGAGCCATTTTTCCGGGTGGGTATATCAAAGCTGCAATGACCTCATTTTTGACAACCCTTAAAGGAGTTCTAGTCTTTTCCTGTCTCAACCCAACAGAAGATTGCTCTTTTCTCTTACGTTTTCACAGCCGGTTTGAAGTGTGGACCAGGACCCACCCCATCCCCATCTGTTGGCTTTCTGAGGCAGCTCTACCTGCTGTGGGGTTGCCCACGGCCACGTGAACAGGAAGCTCATCTCTTCCTCCCCCTTGCTGACACAGAGGATGTGGGGTCAGGACCACAGGCTGTATTGCCAGTGCTGGGGGAGTATTAGCTGGGTTAGGAGGAGACACAGCTCCCAAACAGAGCTCCGGGCCCCAACTCACCTGTTTTCCTCCAGAACTGACATCCTTGCTCGGCCAAAAGCATCCCAGATTTGACGGAGTGACTGCAGTGGGCAGGCAGCAGCCAGGCTTGCTCAGCAGGGATTTAAGTCACAGCCCAAGTCACCATGCACAGAGGAGATGTAGTGCCACTGGAAGAACCACCCTAAGAATATTTCTTCTTATTAGTCATTCTTAAGCTACATCAAACCTCAGTGGAAAAACCCCGTCTGTGGGCTGCCAAGACACCTGCCAGTTGGGAAGGCTCCTGGTGAAGCAGCAGAAGTGACCAAGCCCCAACAGAGCCAGCGTTGAAGAGCTGCTGCCATCCCACTGGCATGGAAGCAGCTGCAGCAGCGTGCCTGGAAGATCCCTGTTGCAGTGACTGGGAGGCCACGGAGGGCACATCCCCTGCTCCCAGTCAGCTTGGCAGACAGGTTTCAAGCACACAGTCAGAGTGGAGGAGCTGGAGCCTGCCCTGAGCTGCAGTTCCCAAGGGACAGAGGGCACAGAGCGAGTTGGATGAGCAAAGGAGCTGCTGGCTGGGCTGGGGAGCCCTGGCTCCCTCCCGGGGATGTGCTCCAGCAGCAACGTGTGGTGGTGACAGGAGCCATCAGCGAGAACCCGTCAGTCTGGTATGCAGCACCTCACCACAACACGCAGCACAGGCAGTAAAACAAGTGATTAAATGGTCTGATATCTTTGCGGTTTCTGGAACTCTGGAAATACAAGTGGAGTTTTGTGTTATTAAGGTAACTCTAAGAACTGGCCCCAGTCACCCCACGAGCTCGGTACACATCCCGGTGTATCAAATGGGTTGGCTGTTCTCAGGAGGTTTCCTGCCTGTTTTGAGTAAATGTGAGATCTCCTGGCAGATAAACACCCGCATCCCAGCAGGCTTCTTCCTTGAGAAACCAGCCCTGGGAGCACAGCTTCGTCCCAGCCCTCCCCAAGCAGGCACAACACCGGTGACTGGGCAGAGCCGCAGCAAAGAGACCCCAGATGCAGTTGTGGGGCTCTGCCCACTGCTGCCCCACAGCTCGCTGTGTCCAGCCAGCCACGCACAGGCACTCCCCTGAAACGAGCAGGCACAAAATCTGCAGCATCAAGAGCCCTTTCCTGCCGGTGCTGAGCCCTGGGAGGGAGCTGCCGTGGCCCTGGGTGCTGCGCAGGCGGAGAGCGGCCGGGTCCAGCGATGCTGGCAGAGTGGCACAGGCTGCCCCGCTGCTGCACCCAGCCCCATCTGTTGGGTTTCTCACTTCATATGCAACAGTTTTCTCCTTGCTCATTTCTATTGCTAAACACTGTCTGGGAGATGAGCTATTTGAAAATGCATCTGCTGTTATTTATACAAACACTTGCTTTTCAAAGGGCAACAGAGGAAAGTGTTGAAAACCAAAGAACCCCCAAATGTTTCTGGGATGTAATTGGGCTTCTTTTCTGCTGGCAGCACAGCCATGATGGCTCATCTCCTGAAGAGTTCAACCGCTTTCCATGATGTTTAGCTGCAGAAAGGGGCAGATCAGGGTGTGCTGCTGCCAACGTCCAGCCCTACAGGGTGACCCTGCCCAGTCCTCGCAGCCAGCGGCATCACTGGTCTGCCTGCCCATGGCTCCACCGAGAGAAGCCTCTGAGTGTTGGAGGAACATGAACAAGACATCCAGCCCTCACTCAGGCAAAGTTTCCAGTCAACTGAGTCACAGCTAGAGTGGAAATGACTCATGATCTGGTGAGGAGACAACAGCTGATTCCAGAGATGAGTTCAGGGTTGCCTTGCTGGTGGGGTGGTGACTGGGATACATTGCTTCCGCCTGAAAGGACCAAAGGTGACCATATTTAGAAGGGGACCATTTTCTGTTCAGCCCAGGCTGTGAGGAGCCACAGGTGCCTCATGCTCCCTCTTGTTTGGTATTTGCTTTACTGTTAACATAGAGTATTGGCCCTGCTGCAGGAAAATACCCACCCTTTCCCAAGCAAGAAGCAGAACGCCATTCGCTTGTGTTCAGGAAGCAATCAGAAAATGAAGAGTGCTACCATAAGTTATTGTAACCAGAATTACACAGTGGAGCAACTAGAAAATCAAAAAAGAGCTGATGAACAGCCTCTCCTGAAACAGCTGGCTGAAGACAAGCTCCTGCAACACCTGAAAGCAGGAGTCAGAGATTGCTGGAGTGTGCCAGAGGGTCTGCAAGGCTATGGGGTGATTACATCCACATAGGACAGCAGAGCAGCACTAATTGGAAGCACACATTAATTAGTTCATTAGTAGCTCACTGATGTCTATATAAACCCTGTCCTGCAGCTCTGGACCCTTCCTGCCTGGTAGTGCTGCTGGCCTGGGGCTTGGCTGGGGGGCAGAGAAGGGACAGGCTGAAGATTTGTGGTTCCTGCCATGGCTGTAATCACCAGGACCAAGCACAGAAGGGACAAGCTGTCAACTGGAAGAAACTGGCAGCAGGTAATAAAGAAATCTCTTCGATCTCAAGGGGTTTCCAGCAGCTTGTAGACAAGTAGTTGGATGGTTACTTTTACCTGCTAACCAAACATTACCCACTGCAATTGTGTGACCATGTTTAAACAAAACAAGGGTTTAAAGCCCCTGAAGGGAAATGAGGGAGCAAGTACTTGTTGAATTAGACTTTCTCCCATTTCAATATATATGACATTTAATCTCAAGCTGATGTTTGCCTCACCGTGTGTGGTTATCAGCACACCTACAAAGTCAAAGGTGTGTCTCTGACTTCCTCTAGTGCTTAAAACACTAAAATTTAATTTTTATTTTATTTTTTTCCTTCCCCCCGTACTTCCTGCCCCTTCCTTACACTGCCTGAATTTCACTAAATGTAAGGAGAAAAATGGAAGCTGCATCTGACAGGTGAAACCAGCTGGGAAGGGCTTGTTGAGGATGAGGCTTGGTACCTGGGTGACAGGCCGAGGCACCACCTAGTTCTGGGGGGTGAGCAAGTGCTTGGCTCCAAAGGGCTGTGCAAGAAGAAATTGGATAAGAGCAGAAAATAGGTGGTTGTAGCTGCCAGTGAGCACTGAGCACGATTTGTCACCTGAAAGAATAAAACTTATTGCTCGTTTTGAACTCTCCCCTCTCGGCCTTGTGTGCCTGAGGCGGTGCCTCTCCTGGCCAGTGCTGGGTGTGGATCTGGGAGCTTCAGCAGCCACAGTTTGGCTTTGTCTTGTGGCGATCCAGCAGCTTTGGTCAAGCCGCTTCCCAAGCTGTGTTTGGGATAAGTGTAGCTCATGGAAAAGCCAGCCCAGGCTTTCCCTTTGGAAACCTGCTAGACCTTTTGTGGAGCTCCGCCTTGGGACCAGCCGTCCCTCCCCAGTGCCCACACCTCCCAGCTCATCTGCCTAATGATCTGGTAGCTTCACCCAGACAGCATGCACGGAAAATATAGGTCTGCTGCGGTCTGAGGAGGGCTGGTGCTCTCAGCAGAGGTGACTACTTTGGTCCTGTCTGCTCTGTAACGTGGCTTTGGAGCTCACCTGCCTCCAGACCTTCTCAGATGCTGGGGTATGTGAAATGGTCCTGTACAGCCTGCACCCTGGCAGGGACCCTGCAGCCTCTGGAGCTGTGCACCAGGGTGCTGCACGGCAGGGTGGGAGATGGAGGGTGAGCTCAGTGACCCCTGCAGCCGCGTCACCAGCCTCAGCAGTCGCTGTCCGTGCAGCGTCAGCCGTGTGGCTACACACTGTTAATAACGTGATTAAGTCATGATTCCTAATGATACACTGCAAGCTCAGCTGTAAAGAATCAAACTCTGTTTGCACTTCATAAGCTCTTGCTGAACTCTTTGTAATGAGCATTTTTTCCAGATAGTTCCATGGCTATAGTTAAAATAAAAATTATTGTGAGTTTAGAGAGGACTATTTCCTTTTTTGTGCAGTTTAAGTTCAGACAATCAGGATGTGATCATCATGCCGTCAGCACCTTTACTGGCAACAACTGGAGCAATAATAACCTGTTATTAACCTGCACAGTGTCAACTACACTTTCATTTGTACGTGCTGTTGATGTGTGTTACTGAGGTGATTTCTCCTCCCTGGTCCCGCGATTCTATCGGCCAGGATTCCAAGCTCATTACGCGACTGCAAATTGCTTCTGGATTTCATTAAATCAGAAAATGGGCATTAGTGAGATATTTACATCAGCTGAACTTATGATAATTTACCCACTTGGATGATTGTTACTTTGGAATAAAAATATGTCCTGAGGGATTCTAGAACCCTTTCATCGATCTGCGGAAGTCTCAGTGCAATCCCTGCAATGGAGCTGCAAAGCCAGGCGTGGAATTGAGGACCCAGTGCAGGTGCTGGGGGTAGCAGTGTGCTCCCGTCAGCCTGTCCTGCTGCCTCACGCCAGGAAAGGGGCAGTGAAATGCTGGTGTAATGCAACAATGTCAATGGAGTTAGGTTGGAGAGCTCAGAAAAGGCATTCTCGTGGCATTTTGTGGTTGATATCAATGGAATGTGATAAATGACCTTATTTTTGAACAAAACTGCAACGTTAAGGGCCGCTGGATATCTGGGGCTGTGTCCAGGGCATACAGGTTGGGTCCTGTGTGTGACAGGGTGTAGAGTCTTGATTCTCTTTGCCTCCTAACCTTGTGTGGTGGTTGAGGTGGTGTGAGTAGAAATGCCCCCTTTGGGGATGTCGGCCCGAAGTAGGCGTGCGTGGTGATGTCACTCACACTTCAGGTGTCCCTGAAATAATGGGAGTTGTTATAAACTGGAAAACACACCAGGGGAGAGACAAGGTGTGGACAGAGGATTTAACACCGTGTTGACAGATTGAATTTGCTGACGAGCAGTCCCCCATCACACAGGAGATAAGGGGCAGCAGCACAGCAGAGAAATGGGCTCCGGTTGTCCCGAGGGGCTGCATCCCTGCGGCTAGAGGGGCTCAGAGGAATGAAGATCCAGATTTATTTCCTGTTGAACTCAGTACAAAAGTCCCTCTGACTGCAGCTGAACTTGGATCCCTTTCTCCTTCTCTTCTAATCATTTCATAACCAGGTTCACATTCATCCAGATCTAACTTCAAGTGCTTGCCAAGCCTGACTCAGCAGTAAATGTTATCAGCATCCACTCAAACCTGCAGAAAACTGGAAAAAGTCAACCTTCCCAGAACAGATGCTAAAAAGGTGCATTGTCCTGCTGAGTCAGGCCCCGAGTGTGCCTGGACCCTTATTGTTTTGAAGCTTAGAAAGATCCATATGCAATAGATAAGTGTTTGATTCCTTGGATAGAATAAAACTCTGGAGTCAGTGCTGAGTGGGAAAAGCTGCAGATGCATTGGTGTCTGGGCCAAAGTTTATGAAACCTTTAAAAATAAAGGAAACTGGGCTAAAGCCTTGCAGAATGCTCCTATACCTCCATCCATAGTGAGCTCTTAAGGGATGAGTCTCTTTGTGCACTTTCTGTCCACAGGAATGATTTTTTTTTTCAATGCCTTTGCAGCTTTTAAAGCAGAAGCTCTTGCTGAGATTTTATCCCTGCATGTTTTCCAGGTACAGCCTCGCAGTCTTAAGACAGAGCTGGTAACTTCCTAAGTCCACAGATTTCATGACAATATTTGTGTTCAGAGGAAACAGGTTGCTCAACCACCAGCGTTAAGCATCCTTGGAGGCAGGTGATGCTGCCACACTGAGTGCCCTGCTGCCGCCGAGGCTGGCGGGGCCGAGACCTGCGGAGAAGGAAAATGTGGAAATCCCTCTGCAGAGATTCCCCTGCCTCCAGCTACAGCGGTTAAGAAAGAGTGATTCACCTGCTCGCTCCCAGCACGGTGGTCCCTGAGGAAAGAGACATCCTGCTACGACTTGAGAAATAAAAGAACAGGGACTTAGAGATGGGTATCGGCAGCTGCGAGTTGTACCTGGAAGCAAAATTCTCTGCGCTGCATTTCCAACGCACGCACAAAACACGTGAGAACTGGAGCGTGGTTTCCCCTCGGTGGGGACTCGGAGCTGTATTCCATTCCTGGCCACTGACTTGCTGAGGATTTTGGAGAAGTCATTTAATCTCTTTGTCTCCGTTTCCTCATCTGTAAAACCAGACTAGGAATATTTAGCATTTTTGCTGGAGTTGTGGATGAAAGGCAGCGTGAATGCAAAAACCTTACTGCTCTAGCCCCAAGGCTTCAGCAGATCTCCTGCTTCTGTCCTTGGAGTTCTGCGGGGGGGAGAGCAGAGTGCTGGGGAGGGCGCCCGGTTCGCTGCCTCTCGCACAGCCCTTCTCTGCAGCCTCACCTTGAGCGTCCCTGGGGATGGCGGCTGCGGTCCTTGGCCGGTCCCTGGTTATGTAAGGAGGTGACGCTGCGCCGGAGAACGAGAGCTGAGCTGGAGAACACGAGAGATCCCTCCGTGCTTTCAGTAATGCCCGTGGAGAGCCGGGCATTCAAACCATGGAAGCAATTACAGCTCTTCAGAGGTTTTTTTTTTTACATTTTTAACCAGAAAAAAAAAAAAAAAAAAATTTTACAGGGATTTAGCCCTTGACATTAGCTTATGTATTTTATAGCTGCATTACAGCTTACGTTAGGACAAAGGAAGCAATTTAACAGATCACCAGATCCTGTGCAGTGCCTGTGAACTTCTGACCTGCTCCTTCACACACAGCCGCTGTCACTCGTGTGGAGCCGGAGCCCAGCCCTGGGATATGGGGGTGTCATTGCCTGTTTCTGCATTTCATGTTTCCCCTTGATTGGAGATCCATGGTACTGCAGCGTTACAGCTCTTTCTGCTCTTTTTAATTATCATAAGAATAAAAATCGTTCTGTTGTTAAGTGCTGTGTTTCAGAAAACACTTTGGAAGTCTTGAAGGTGACAATGGCAGCTCCGGGAGTGTGGGGGGGAGCCCGCACCCTGCAGCAGCGCTGAGCCCGGTGGCCTCGGAGCTGCCACCCGAGTCCCGTGGGGCACCAAGTGCCGTGGGGCACCGCGCCCACCCTGTTCTGCCGCCAGCACCTTCCGCGCGATAAG
>VWZY01005696.1:352450-377399 GCA_013399075.1 Chloroceryle aenea | reverse complement strand
CTTGGTGGTCAAAATAGGTGCTGAGCAGCCCCTCCTGAACCATTTGGAGCAGTGCACTGGTCCATCCTCCTCCCCAGGGCCCAGTTGTCTTAGACCTCTGAAGCTCTGAAATGGTTTCTTGCACTTCCTTCAGTTGCTTTAAAGAGGCACTTTAAAGAGAAACTGTTCTTTGTGCAGGGAAACTTTTGCGTTTAGATACTTTTCATTAGTTGGTGCCTTTGCTCATGGTGTTTGAGCTACAATAGGGGTGGTTTTGGTGCAAGGATTTCTGTGAAGTGTTCTCAGAGGGAGGGCTGGGGTTTGGACGCGCCGTGTTGGTACCAACGGAGACAGAACTGGCTCTTGAGTTTTGCTTTGCTCACAACTTGGAGACAACTGCAAACAGGAAGGGCAGACCGTGAAAACTCTGGGTTTTTTCCTTTCAGTAGCTTAACAGAGGAGATAATATTTCTTGAAATAGTAATTTGACTTGAAAATGCCTGTCTGCCTTCCGAGTATTATACCAGCTCTCTGTGGTTTCTGCTGCTTTTGTGACTCTGCCTGAGTAGTACTATTGCTCCAGGTGAAAAGAGACACCAGATTATTTGAAGAGTTAAGTCGAGGAAATCAGCTGTTTAGTCGAGAGTCGCTCTCTACCGTCAAGTGTTTCACCAGTGTGATTTTTGTTGTTTTATTTTCCTGCTGAAATGCTCCATCATTAACTCTCACTGGTGCTGGCAGATCCCTCAGGTTCTGAAAGGGTTTACTGTGGGAATTTGTGAGACTTGTAGGCAGTGACGGGCGAAGGGACGGGGAAACAGAAAGTTGTGCATTTGCAGTCAAGGTCTGTGCCTTTTAGGAGAAGTTACCCAAGATGAGGCAACTTCAAGGGAGGTTTTAGATGGAGCTCCCTTGCCGTGGTGCTATCTGCAACTTTTTTAATGTCCAGAACCAGTGCAGTTGGCCGTGTCTGAAGCCCGAAACTCTGTCTGCTTATTCTGACATCATTATCACGTTGCTATAGTGACTTCATTAGGCTGGGAATGCCATGTTCACATCCTGTTGCTATGGAAAAGATCAGTGTAATAAATAAAACCATTTAACGTTCTGTTCACCATTGTGGCAGAAAAAAAAAGCCATCGATTCATTGACGTGAAGACTGACAACATCCTGCAACAAAAGTTTTAATGTCGAGGTAGAACCTGGGAAATTGTCCCTTGCAGTCCTAGCAGCTCGTCCTTTCCTTCTCTCTGTTGGGCCGGGCAGCGGGAGTTGTGAAATCCTGGTTTGGGAAATGGGAATGAGTGCGACTGTCCCTCTGAAGGTGGAGTCGGCAGGAAGTGCTGTGCTCGCACACGCTGCTGCTAAAAATAATCTGGTTTCGTGCGCAGGATTTTCTACGCACCAGGAGGAGAGGAGCTCTTGCCTTCCACCAGGCTCGGATCGTCCACGTTGGGCTTGTTACGGGCAGACCTTTCTTACAGATTTTTTCACTGTTCAGAAGGGTGTAGTTGGTCTGAGCGAGGGACCACGTACGGTGCAAGTGTTGATGACGTTCGGTAGGCGCAGCCGGCGCGGCCAGACCCGGAGTTGTATTTCTGAGGGCTCGAAGGAAGCCGAGCGCGGTGTCTGTCAGCACGTGTCTTGGCTCTGGTGTGGCTGTTTTTAGGGTAAGTAGCTTTGCTAAAGATTTTGAGAGGACTACGTGCCAAATGGACTAAATTACTAGCACAGTGTAATTCCGGTGACACGTTAATGCTTTTATTTGGAGAGCAGTGTTTATGTAGTTTATCAAAGTGGTTTATATTTGAAACTGTAAGCTGAAAATACCCGGACAAGGACAATGTGTGATGCATTTTATGGCTGTAGATCCGGTCAGAGGGCTGTTGTTAAAAAACTGAACTGTAATTAGGTGGCAATAGTGTAGCACGTGGACGTGCTCTAACATAAAAGGTTTAATTGTATATTGAATCATAGTCGTAGACATAAACAACTCCAAACATTTGTTTGTACTGTAGGTTGCAGTGTTTTTTCTTGTACCATGCGCGTGTACTGGGTGATGCTTTGAACTTGTACTTGGTCTTTAGAGAACAGATTGCTTCTGTGCAACCCTACACAGACATAAAAAAACACTTTCAAGAGGAATCCCAATGTTCTGAGGACAGGAACGAGGTATCTGTTTGGACAAGAGAAAAGGAAGTGGATCTTTTGAACATAAATGAAGTTCAGATCTCTATTTTTATTTTTACTTGTAGCTGTTTGAAATTCAGAATTCCCCTTGGCCCAGTGTTGCTTTCAGCCTCGCTGGGATCAGTTCACGAGAGCCCTGCTGGGCTCACTCAGCTGGGTCTGGCTGGGGATCCTGATCAGTACTTTCTATTTTTTAGGATAATAGGAGAAACTTTCTATTTTATCACTTTCATTTTTGATGAGCCAAACGAATGTTCAACATCGGGCGCTTCCGGAAGCTTTGTGTGTTTAATTCTGCAGAAGCAGATTCAAGAGAGACCTAAGTTATAAAACTTGGTCAGGTCCCGTGGCTGTGTTTGGATTTTCGTTGGTTTCATTTGTTGATTTGAGGTGAGTTTGGGTTTTTCTGAGAGGAGCTAGCGGGGATGGTGGTCAGAGTACAGCCTGAGTTCATTTTGTGCCGAGCTCCGAAGTAATTACTGATTGGAACCCTACACTTTGTTTAGTAGGAAATAGAAAATTATCAGAATTTGAATGAAAACATCTTCTCAAAGGGGTGCTCGTGGATCCCAGGGTCAAATTTTTACTTGGGCATTTGTTTTAGCACTTTGCAAAAGCTTCTGATCCTGGAAACGTGACACCTAATGGCCAAAACAAGTAAGGATGGTAGAAAGTTAGAAGAGTTAATCGTGCTGAGCTGTCGTGTTGGATCCAGCCTGGCTTGTTCAGATGCTAAAACTTGTGTGAGGGGTTTTATTTGCTGCAGTATTGAAGTCTGGTGGCAGCCAGGATTTGAGACTAATTGGGTTCCTAGACCAATCTCTGGGTATAAATTAATGTCCTAAAAAGTTCAGCTCTCAAACAGGTTTCTCCTTGAATTATATCCTGGCATCAGAGGGGTGGAGAGGATGAAGGAGGACCTGAATTTTTGTTCCTAAAGCACAGGCTGGGAAGGGATTCAGCTGTTTTAGCTCATGGCTGTTACTCAGCAGACTGAAAATGCTATCCACTCTCCACTGCCAGTCTTGCAAATAGAATCAAGTTCAGTGTATTTCAGATAATGGAAATGTTTCAGTAGAGCATAAAGTCATGAAAAGGGATTTATTTCAATCCTACACATACCATTGATAGGTTGCATTAGTTCAAGAAGAGAGGCACCACATTTATGGGTAAAACCTTTCCTAGGTGACTCTCAGGCTGCATAGTTAGAGGTAGTTGTAGCTGTACAACGAGGTTAGAGCTCTGGGGCAAGTCACACATTTAACTCCTTTGCTTTATTGTTGAATGTTTATTGCTGAGCATTTGGAAAGATGTGGAAGCAAGAACTGAGCACAAGACAACTATCTGAGTCTAACTGATCCAGTTTAGTGTCTCCAACACTAATGTTAGACTGGAAAACAAAATCTGGTTTGGTTAAATGAAGAACTGTTGAAATACTATACCAGGAGAGAAAGGGCTAAAGATACACTTGCATTAATAGCTTCTGAGCAAGAAGGGTATTTAAATAAAAGTATCTGTGGGTATACTTTTTCTATAAATATGTTGAAATAGAAATAGCCTTTGACCAGCCTGAGCCTTGCAGCTTTCAGGTTGAAAAAATGGTATCTAACCATATGACCAATGCTGTATTTCAGTGTCCCCTTCAGCTTCCTTCCCTAGAAGTCTTGTACCGCCGAGGAAAGTTATTGCAAGAACTGATAACCTCTGTATGAGTATCATTTGATAGTCCAACCCAAATGTAGGTTAGATTTGTGTTTCAGACAAGTTTCTGTCCTAAGTCACTTGGCATGAGGTTGTCGTGCCCTGGTCTTAGCTTAATGACAGGTTCTGCTCCAAAGTCTCCCCTGCTCTGTTGGTTTACTGCTTGTTTGAGGTCCCAGCTGTCAGGTGGAGTCAGCATTTGTAGGGTTGGATCACTCGGGAACCAGAGAACAGGTGAAGGTTTGGAACTCCATAGTGTGATGTTACATTAGCAGGGTGAAGTTTGGCCACATGTTCCTCTTGCCTGTATGAGTATCATTTGATCCTATGTAAGTCATACAGATTCCTTGGATGCACCTAGTTTTTCCTTTCAGAATAGACTAGAACGTTTCAATCGAGTGTGCTTTGAGTTGATTTGCTTTTGCTCAGGTGGCAGAGCAGGCCATGAAAGTGTCCTCCAAGGTCAGAGTGGATTTAGGGTGGGTGGCAGCCCTGAGAGGGCAGCGTGGGTAATTTCAGTTTCTGTAGGTGGTGTCTTCATGTGGAAATGTTCTGGGGGTTCAGGTCAAGCTGCCTTTCTGTTCCCCCAAATGTAGGGTCTTCACTGCTTGCTTTTGGGTTGGCTTTGCTGCTTGTGTTTGTGACTGTTGAGACATGGTCTGTGAGTGGGTTTGACACATCTGCTGGCAGACTGAAACCGTTCAGAGCTGAATGCCTCATTATTAGAAGCTTCCTGTTCTTTCCCACGATGGTGATAATTTTATTAATTCATGCCTCTTTTCTGAGCTCCCTTCTGAAGAAGGGGGGGTGTAGGGGTAGCTGTACAGACCCTGGTGACAGTGAAGTGTCAGGCAGGACACAGCATGTTCCTACCCCACTGCTGGTGCCTGGTACTTGCACGGGAGCACTTTGTTCTGGTGCTGGACCTCCTGATGCCATTTTACTTGCAGGTTCGGTGTGAAATGATATTAAAACGAAGAGGCTGTGGGAAGATGGGTGGTGCTCAAGGAGGAGACAGCCAGTGTTACATTCCTAATCAGAAATGGTGTGTTTAAACTGAAATCCCATTCATCTGCTGTGGGAAGATCCTTTGAGGTGTGTGTGGGAAGAAATGGGACACCGGAAACCTTCCCCGATTTCGATCAGCCATGGTTTTGGGGTTTGGGCTTCTCTTAGCAGATTGCACTCACAACCCTGTAGTAGCCAGTACCCCCAGTTAAGTGGGAGGGTCGAAGTGGTGCTGCTGCTGTTCCTCCCATGGCAGCAGTGCACAGGGCACGACGACGAGCTCTTTTCTCACCGTGTCAGCGGCTGAAGCAGGTTGGGTAGCTCCTTCTGAATCTGAATGTGGCCACATGTTTTGATGTGTGTTCCTGCTCTGTGCTGCGAGTGGTCCAGCAGGTATTGGGTGCTGGGTGTTGGGAAATACCTGCTATACCTGAACAGGCACTTCCTCTGTGCAGCTGTAGTGGTGTGACCTGAACCCAGGTGAAGGCACGTATTTATTTTTTTTGATTGAGAAATCCAGATGCTGACAAAAGCAGACCTCACTGTGTTTGTAAAACTGCTGTTTGTTTTCTTTTGATGAACAAAATCTTTTATCTGGGGGGAAAGTCTGACCCCTCCAGCCCCCAGTGCTTGCACAACAGGGAAGAAGCATTGCACAGTGAGACAAGCAGCAAAAAAAGGAAGCCCTGGGCTGCCTGCCGCGCAGGGCTGCAGGTGGGTGACAGCTTCCTCACCCTTTTCACTTGATTTGACTGAAAATGGGAGAGCCTAGTGAGCAGGTGGCCTGAGTCATCTGGTTTGTTATTTATTTTGAATATCGAGAAGATGGGAAGTATTGAAATCCATCAGGGGTAGTGAAACAAGAGGTCTGGGTATGTCCACATAGCACGCTTGTGTTATGGCTGAAACAGATCTTTATTAATTGCTTAAATGAGGCCATCAAAAATACATGCTGCCCTGGTGCTTCGCACACTCAGGGGAGAAGCAGGACGAGCATGTCTGTGATGGGTAATTGTCACCCTGGCAGAAGTTACTGGGGGGGAAAAGAAACCCAAACCCTGCTTTTTGGCAGCACACTGCAGCCAGTAGCGTTTGTCAACCGGTGCGTTGCATAACTGGTGCTTGCTGGAGCATTGCAGGACAACAGTTGTGTTTCACTTGCGAGTGGCTAAAGCTGCAAATTCAACCCTAGCTGGAATGCTTGGGGTTTTTGTTGAAATATTCGTTGGAACCCACGATGCTGTGTTCTGGAGTGTTCTAATGCTGCAAACATTTGAATTTGTCATATTTAAATGAGGGTGCTGCGTGTGAACGCATAGCTGTGAAATCTCCTCTTGAGAAGATCTGGTTGTAGCTGGGAGTGCTCCCTGCTCCTAGGAGTGAGAGAGCTATTAGTTTTGTCTGCGTGGATAATCTGGAGGAATTGGGCACCCCTCCCATTTTTAACACATTAGTTGGAAATAGACCCAGAGTCTGGAAAGCACCGACCATGTGGGAGGAGCAGTTCTGCTGGATGTGTTGGTTGCAGTGCCTTTTATGTTATTTTTTTATGTAATCTTCTTTACTCTAATGCAAATAAACTTGAAGTTGTAGGGAGGGGCTGCTGAGAAGAGGAAAACTTTCATTACTGACAACTGACATCCAGAATAAGATCTTTTCATATGCCACCTACCATGTGATAGTTTAAAGTAAATCATAGTTTGCTGGGTAAAGTCATTTCTGGCACAGTTCTCTTTTCTGTATAAGTCATCTCATTCCAGAACATTCTGCTTCACCCCGAGATTTGGTGCATTAGTCCTGTGCTGGGAAACCATTCCTGGGTTTTGGGCCTGAAGAGCAGAAATCTTGATGGGTTTAGGAATGAAATACAGGTGAAGATATTTTTTGCCAGTTGTTGCTTTCTGCTTTGGATTATAACACTAATTGTAGTTGAAAATAACATTAAGATTAAAGATAGAGACCAAAACAGTTCCTGTCAGCCTTTCTCCTGAAATATTCATGCATTTAGGGCTTCTAACTCATCAGATCTCTTATAAAGTCAGATCATTTATAAAAGGGATTACAATATTATTACAGCTTGGTGTTGTTTCATGAAGACACTGCATTGGCGTATTGATCACTCAAATGCACTCGGATGTGGAGTTAAGCTTTTTCAGGAATCATTTAAAATGATCAAACAGATGTTTTAATGCTCTGGGGCACTTTCCTCAATGGTGTGATTCCCAGAAAGTGGGTCTTTCCCTTTATTCTGTAACTTCAGTACTTTGTAGCCTCTAGCTGTGAAAGGAACTGTTCGCTCCGAGTCCTCATCCTAAACACAGTGTCAAGTACAAGCCAATTTTAAGTCTAAACCAATCTTGATGGGGGTGTAGGATTAGCAGATCTCTGAGAAACTGTCATGTCTACAGAGCTGAGAGGCTGAAACTGCTTTTAAAGTCCTTTTCATGCCAAGTTCACGTGAACTGCATCTCTGTGGGCAGAAAGTCCCTCAAGCCAGCAGCAGGAGTGCCCAGGCAGCTGTGTGGCTGATGCTGCATTTGCAGAGTTACTCCAGAAAAATGGGAGTTTTGAGTTGGATGGAAAGGTGTCCTGACCAAAATGGAAAGCCCAGAAATTACAGATAATGGCAATTAACATTCAAATGAAGTGTGGTATATTCTAAGGTCTTGCCCAGAGTGCAGAACTGACTGTCTCCAGGCCATATGTTTAACAAATTTGCATATAAATATGAGATATTTTTTTCCTATTGCCTTATCCCTTATCATTTCAAAGAGAGGTAAGAAAAGATAGACTTTTGTGTTCCTGTCTGAATACTGTTCATGATGTGGAGGGGAAGAGCTGGCTGGTGCCAGTGGTGCTCATCTTCTTAGCTGCTGTAGGATGTGTCCTCCCTTCCTCATGAGTTAAACACAGTCCCTCCTTTTCTGGGAGCAGTCGTCCAACTGCCTGTGGTGGATTTGGTTGTTGTTTAAAGACAGCTGGATAATAATCTATTTTGGTTGTAATCAGGCTTGACCTATAAATACTGAGATGGCTCCTATAAAACTGATTTAAACTAACAGAGCTATTTCCTTTAGGGGTTAGTGTCACCTTTTATTTTTCCATAAAGGAAATTCCAGGATGAATTGTCAAAGTGGT
This sequence comes from Chloroceryle aenea, assembly GCA_013399075.1. NCBI lineage: Eukaryota > Metazoa > Chordata > Aves > Coraciiformes > Cerylidae > Chloroceryle > Chloroceryle aenea. Next base: position 369,383 of record VWZY01005696.1, on the reverse strand, counting down.
TTTGTCCTTTTAATGCCAGCAGATTCAGGAGGATTTAAAAACTTGGGAGAACACCCAGTCCAGAGGTAGATCTGCATTTGGTTTGGTTCTCAACTATCCTTGCCTGCAAGTTCTTGCTGTGATGCCCTCAAGCTCCAGCACTGGAGTGTTATTAATATTTTTGAATATTCCTTCAGTTAAAAACTACCCGGAGAAGAAAATTTCATTTTTGTTGTAAAAAAAATAATTCAATTTCCACCCCCTCTGCCCCCGGGATCCAGGAAGCAGCATTAAGGGACTGAGCTAAATACTGCAGGATTAAGTACCCTATTAAATAGCTTCATTTCTTTATAAAAAGCAATGAAACAGCTACGCTTTCCTTTATTTCAGTTTAACTCTGTACATTAACTTATTGCTATTCAGGTTCCTATCAAGACTTAGTTTGCCATCCAAACATTTCACCGGGCACCATTCTACTTCCCAGTGCTAAGATACATCCATCAGTCACTGGGTCTTGGTACTGATTACTCACTGCTGTAGGGTTTTTATTTCAACTGATAAACAATGTAGTATTAGTAAGTGGCCATATGGTAAGTGGAGCTTTTCATTCAAAAAATGGTTGTTAAAAGAGGTGTTTAATTAGGCACAGTCGCGTGGGAATGGTCGGGGTTTGGTTGCTTGGGGCTGAAGCATGCCAAAGAGCAAAATGTTTTTGAAGGCAGTGAAAATCTTTGGACTGCATATGCAAACCTGACCTTTAGATGGGTCTGCATGGTCAGAGCCAGGGTGTACGCAGACTGGTTATGGCAGCCTTGCCAGTGAGATTGAAAGAATCTTAATATTTTCTGGGATTTGTAAGATAGCTCCTGCAAAGCTGGGTGATGTCCGTGCTGACAGACCATGGGGGTTTAGAGGCTTAATATTAGTCTCAGAATTTATTGCTAATGGGTAGAAATACATCTGAAGAGAAGTTTAAACCACTACCATCTTTTTCAAGAAGTTTCAAAGCAACCTTAATTAGGAGGGAGTTGTGTTGGTCTGTCCATCAAAGATTCAGTGATGGAGACCCAAGGACAAACTGGAATCCAGGCCCTGCCAGTGACCAGTGCCTGGGCTTTGTGATCCGTGTCTGGTCACTACTACTGCAGAAATAAAATAATTAAAGTGCAAGCTGAAATTGCAGTGACAATCTACCTACCTCATGTCACTTATTTACTCTAATTATATAAACCAGGAAGAACATAGTTAAGAACGTTGCCAAGCTACTATCAGCACAGCAAATTATTCTTACCAAGTATAATGTAGTTGGTGTTTTGTTATGGTTGAGCCTCCTAGAGTCTGGAATTCAATCTGTATTAGAAATGGTCAGAACGGGGTTTTTTCCACTAAAGAAAATGAAGGAAAAAACAACTTTCTAGAACTTAAGGATCAAGGTCAAGTTGTGGATGTGGTGGAGAACAGATGGAGGACATCCCATGAACGGCTTCTGTGTCAAATGTTTGTGCCCCTCAACATGTATGTGCTTTGCTGATGAGGAAAGGGAATATTTGTCTTCTTTTCTTCTGGAAAAGCTGTTCAGAACTCCTCTGAGTCGTGTAAACCCCTCTGCTGAAGATACTGAAGTAGTTGAGAAGGGAAATGGCCAAGTGTGGCCGTGGTGCTGGGGAGGACGGGAGCCTCTGTTCTGCTGGCCACACAGGACCAGCTGCGTGCTCGGCACCATTCTGCTCCCCTAATGTGGCCACACAATCCTCCCTACAAACTCTTTTATGTATACAATGGAGAAAAGTCTGTTTACTCCGAAATGTGCCCAGTTTTGGTGGGTGCCTCTCCCGTGTGCAGTGCTCATTGGTATGAATTGTGCAGCAGTGCCGCAGTCCGTCCGGAGGGAGGCTGCCAATTCCAGCCCCTGACGTAGCGTGCTGCTCTCATTTGGGGCTTTGAGTTTTCCTTCTGGCTTCCTTTCCCCTGTCTTTGTCTGGCTGGCACACGTCCCAAGGAACTTTCTGCAAATGCAGGCCCATAGGAGAAGAAATAAATTGGCCATCTCAGCACGGCAGGCTCTAGCAGCCCGGGGTGCTTCCCCAGCAGAGCCACTGCAGGGGCAGAGGGTGGCAGACCCTCCCTGGGTTAACAGCGTGAACCTTCAGACTGCAAGTGCAGCATCAAGCTGGTTGCAGAGCAGATGGCAGACTGAGGAAGACCAATCTCAATATGTTTGTGCCTAAAATCCCTTTTTCAAATGACAGAGTTACTGCTGTTCCCAAAGCAGCCCCTTTCACTGACCCGACTGTGTGTGCTGTAGTTGAGTGGTGCAAAAGCTCCAGCTCAGCACAGCACCAAAGTCAGGAAGGACAACTCTGTTGCTAGAGGACTTTACTCTTAGCCCAGGCTTTTATGACTCTGGCCCTGCATCAGTGACCCGCACAGTGCTCCGCGGAAGGTGTGGAGTTGACCACAATTGGTGACTGGGATCAGAGGAGCCCATGCTTGGGATTTTGAACTTGCCTGGCTCTTGCCTTTTGCAGTTGGACACTTCAAATAACATCTCAGAACAATGTCAGTTTTCTCTTGTGTTCTCAAATACCCTTTTGCTTATTTGGCTTGTCACTGGCTTTTATTTTTGGTGTGTGTGCTTCTCGCTGTGGTTTGGGTTTTTTGTTTTTATTTAGTACTTCAAAAACAAAACTGAAAAGAATGTATTTAAACTGAAATTATTGAATGGTGATCACCTATCCCTTGGACAAGGTGTGTTACTAAAACATTGCTGCCTTCCTGTTTGTAGATTTGTGACTTACTGGGGAAAGTTCTCTTTCAGAAATACTCGGAGGTTAGAACATCACAACACTTCTCACTAATCACAGTGATCTCAGTTTACAGTTTATTGAATTGCTTTATTAGTACAGGAGTGGCTCAGGATTAGATTCTATTCCAAGTCATATTGTAGGGCATTGGAACTCAAGAGTTACAGACTTGGTCTTCCCCTGAGGAGTCCATGTGTGTGAGTGCCTGGAATACCTGTTTCCTAAGGTGAAGTTGCTCAAGTATAAAATAGATTGAGCAGGCAATGTAAATACCTGCCTGGAACCAAAATGTTTTCCTTGTTTCTGCAAGAAATAACTCTGGTTTTGGCCTGCACTGATGTTAGAAGAACAAAAGCTTCCAGACCTGGAGGGACGGGACGTACAGAGCGGAACCCGCGCTGCTCCGCGCCTGGGCAGTGACTCGAGACTCTGCTGTTGCTCACACGCTGGTGCTGTGATTTGTGTCTGACCTGATGCTGCAAGCAGTCGGTGGAAACGGTTGTGTTTTTACTGCTCAAATTGTAGCAGAGGGTGAGATTCCTGCTGTAATCCACAAAAGCTGGATGCTGTTGGATGTTGGGTGTCAGGTACTGCGGTGATAACGAGCAGGAAAGCAGAGGCAGATCTAAAGACTGTGTAGATGGAAGTTGGAAGTTCTACTTCCAAGTCACTTGAAGTCCTGCTTTCTTCTTAGTCTTGTCTTTTTTTTTTCCTCTTTTTTGTCCCCCCTCACTTTTCTGATGTTGATATCCTCGGGAGAGGTGGAGGAGGCTTTCTGTGTCCCCTAAAGCCAGGGAGATTGCCTTGGGGAAGGGACTTTGCATCTGAGTCCATGGCAATGATTTTTATTATGCAAGTAAATTCCAAACTAACTAACAGGGTAATTCTGCAGCGCTCTTTCTCTGCCTAATTTTTAGGGGATGTGTCAGTTAATTAATTGTGCCATTTGCAGACAAACACCCTTTCACTTGTGATCCACCATCCCTCTTCCTGGCCTGTTTCCGTAGCTCGCGTGTAACAACTGCATAATTGTTGACAGCTTTGATTAATATTAGGGAAGTATTTAATGCGCTTTCAACTTCATGGAGTAATTTAATACCTGAGAACATGGTGTATAACAAATAGCTGATTAGGGAGCAGATGGTGAGCGGAGCTGCCGTTCAGCAGGGCTGGGCAGCCTCTGGTTTGGCAAGAGCTGGACTTTGGTGAAGCCAGGGGTAGAGCCTTGGGTCTCCTGTTTCCAGCCCTCACTGCTGCATCAGTCTCTGTTTGTTGGTTTTGTTTTATTGGTCTGGTTTAGTGTGATTTTTGATCATTGTGAATACTTCCTCTTGAAGTTTGTTTTGCAAACACGTCTGTGAGCGACGAAGGGATTTTGGTGGAGTATTGAACAATGTTTTTCTTCTAAATAAAAACCAACAAATCCTCCCCTTTTCAGGGCCTAGTTTATAGTAACTTAAGCAACTGGCATGAAGACGACTTACAAGTTCAGAATTAAACAGGTTTGTTTGTAGTAGCCATGATTCAGTGTTTAGCTGCTAGGGTAAAAATAACCACGACACGTGGTTGTGTTGTCCTGAGAATCTGCCCCTCTCCGGGAAATGGGAGCGATGCTTGGCACAGCCGGCCCGGCCCGGGGGTGCTGGAGCTCCTGGGGACATCTGCACATGTCTCTCCCAAACCTGTAAGAAGCTGACAGCACATGTCCCTTTGGAAATGTTAAATATTTGGGTTTCTGTGTGTGAAAATCAGGGAGGTGTGGGGGCTGAGCAAGCCAGCACTCGGGAGGAGGGGACTCTTTTTTTCCTTAGCAAAAGCCAGGTGAGTGGTGTTTGCTCCCTGCCCTTCTCTCCACTTTCTCTTTCTCTATCCGAGTTCATCTTTCCAGGGAATAGCAAGAAAGCAAAATCTGTGTCAGCTGAACAGTACACATGGCTGTAGAAGCTGCACCTTGAGAGGCTGTTTCACCTTGTTTGGAGGAACTGATGCTTGTGGTTTGGTGCATGCTTGTTCAGTGCCTTTTTTTTTTTTTTAATCCTGTTCCTTTTCTCTCACCCTTTTTTAAACTAGGGCTGTGCTTTGTGCTTCTTGCGTGGCAATGCAGCCTGCGTTGCTGAGCTGTCATCTGCAGTCCTCTAGCTGGGACTGTCATGGCTCTTTCACTGCAAATCCCTGGTTTCAGGTCTGTACAGCTTGGATCCAGGCACAGGCTTGCAGCAAGAGCTGCTTGCATGAGCTCTTGTGTAGGCTCACTTCCTATTCTATTTGGGAAACTATTTTCTGAGGATTACAGGAGCTGCCTTAGCTGTTTCTAAAGCACTTTGCTTTCTGTGGCCCCAAGGTCCCACACGCCCGTGGCTCCTCTGCTCTTTCCTAAGTGAAGTCTTCTGTTGAGTGTATTAGGGAGAAAAAGGCCACAGGAAGGTGGTGATTTGCTTTAGGCAGTGCCCACCTCTCTGCAGAGGAAAGTTGTCTTTATATTGTGGGAAAAGCAAACTGCAAGAGGAGGAAAGAACCCGGAGAGCACGGGAAGCTCCCGAGCACTTGGAACTCGGTAGCAGCTGGTTTTTGGGTGAGGGTTTGATCAATCCAGTTTGTCCCAATGAGCAGAGTGTGTTAATCTCTTCAGATGTGGCTGTGTCTGTTTAAACCTACCTACTGGACGCGTGCTCAGCGTGTGGTGGAAGCCCAGGCAGTGCCCAGAATGCCAGAACCTGCCCAAGCGGCTTCACTGCAGCGAGGAGGAGCTGCAGAGGAGCTGCAGAGGAGCAGAGTCTGCCCCCCACTACCCTGCCTCCCCCCACCTCTTGCACCATGGCCTCTGACTCATTCAGATACCTTTGCTGTTCTGTTATCTGTAGCTTGTTCTTCAGAACCACATGTCGCTGGGTTTCTGGGGTGCTGCTTTCCCACGGCGTGCGAAGGTGGCGGGAGGGAGCTCCAAGGGAAAGAAAGGACGTGGGAGCCCAGATCCTGGTGACTTTCAGTGGGAGCTGCTCGTTGAACTGTTCTTTAAGATTCCCAGCTCTGGGTTAGCTGAGCAATGAGTGGTCAGGGATTGAGGGTGGATGGCTCTCTGTAGATATCTAGGGATGAAAATCATGGTATTTTCCAGAGGAAAGGGAGGAAGTGAGAGAGTTTTGCCATTGGCTTCTGCCTGAGCCCCACATTCTTTCACTGCCCTAGAGGCGAGGTGAAATTGTGCTGGAGTTTTTGCTTTTAAGGTAATTTGGAGTATTCAGAAATGGTGTAGAGCTCCGTGGACAAAGCAAAGAGCAGATTTTTATAACAAAGATGCTTTGGTTTGATACCGTAGAGAGATTTGACAATTGCATATGCTGTCATTTGAAAAATGATTAATTCTTTGTGGTTTTTTTTTTTTCAGTCCCTTACAGGGAGCCTGGAAAAACCTTCCATAGGGCTGCTAACACTGATGAGAGATCTTTTATGCCAAGGTATGAGTTTTTAATGTTCTTATTATGCCTCAAATTGAATCTAAGTGTGCAAACGTTGATGGTTGGGGAAATTTGAGAATTCAGAGGTGTATAACACAGTGTTTAAAGTCAAAAGTTGCCTGAATCTTGTTTCCTGTAGTGGAGAAAAGAAACCCTGAATTATTGTTTTCTGTCCTCTGCTTTTATGCAAAATACAAATCTATGGTTACAGTCCAGTGGTTTTCAAGGCCGAGTCAAGAATGTGTCTCCTTTAATTTCTATTATTTTTTTAATGTCTTTTGTTCATTGTCTTAATGGAGATTGTGTCATCAGTTTTACAGCCATTGTTTCATCAGCTTACACAAAACCATCAGACCACGTGCTCTTACCGCTGTCTTCCTCCCTCTGAACAGCCTATCTGTCCCTCCTGTTCCTCGTAGCTCCGTCAGTGTGTGGAGGAGGAAGGAGACACTAATGAACACAAACCACCTTCTTCAGGTGTATAAACTCACACTCAGGCTTCTGCATTTCACAGGGTGCACATTTCAGGTTAGAGTGACATTCTCACACCCGCTTCTCTTTTAGTGCTGTGCTCTCTTACCTGCTTTGCTTCTGCCTCTCTCTCCCCACCAACCAAGTTGGAAACTTCTTGATGAGCTGCTGAAACTCTAACAGGAGCGGCTCATTTTCCTGTGAGGTTTATCTCCTGAAGGGCCTCAGCCCTTCTCCCCACGCCGCCCACCCCGCAGCCTCTGCCCGACTTCTTCCTCTGGTTGGGAAATACCCCGAAAGTTTTGCTTCTTAGTGCCCTGATTCAGCCACTGGGTTGCAGCAGGGCGAGGGGTGATTTGTGCAGTCAAGAGAGCGCCGGCGCGGGGCCGAGTAACGACGCGGGCGCTCGGAGCCAGGGTCCTGGTGGCAAAGTTTGCTCACTCCTATGGATAACTGAACCCTACTAATGCATTACCCTGAACTTACAGCAGCTGTACAGGTGCTGGGTAGGCTGGAGAGTCTGGAGCAGCAGTGGGTTAGCGTGGGATGTGCTCTGTGCCCTGCAGCTGTCCTGCCTTAGCTTGGTGGCTCTGTGTGATTCAAGGGGGAGCACGAGCAAGGAAACACACTCAGCTTTTGCCTTCTTTTTGCACCACAGCACTGAGAACTAAGGAGACCAATTCCACGGCATTAACACCTATTATTTCATTCCATTTTGAAACGTAGCTGTCACTTCCCAGCGTGGGACTCCACTCCCCAGAGCTGTGGATGGAAACGAATGCTAGTGTGTCTAACTGTATTTAGGTGGGCAGCAGCAGTTGCCAAATGAGAAGTTGGCTAGCATGCAGCATAGTAATTTCTTGAGCACTCCCTCCACGTTGTATAAACAGATAACATTAACATACTTGTGAAAGAGCTACAAGATAATTAAGGCGTGTGGGCTCTGCAGTAATAAGGTTTGTGCATTTCAGGATCTTGGTTTCGTGTTGCACCTGAAAAAAAAAAATCAGCAAACACTGTAGAGAAGAAATGAGAAGTCAGTCTTGTGCTGCTCCCAGCTGAAACTTTCCCACAAGTATTTTTACTATAAATAAGAAGTGAAAGAGTTCACAGCTAAATTTAACCCTTAGCTTGATTGCTTTCTGGGTTTTCTTAGGTGGAACAGACTGCAACTGTAGGAAAATGAAGATAAGTGGACTGGGGAGTTGCATTCCTACTTCCTGAAGAATGCATCACCTTTTGGTTTCTTTAGGTTATCAGGGGGAAAATCACTGCTGAGTGGAATTGCTGTCTCCTTCCCATCCAAAATCATGACTTCTGAAAGAAAGGAAGTGAATGTTACTTCTCAGGGAGATTTCAAGCAGAAGAGCTTAGAGCTGCCAGAATTTTAACCAGAGAATGCAGTGGATGTACTAGAGTGCAAAGACACCGCTTGCTCTGCTTTTACTACTCTGGAAAGTCCCTTCCAGCTTCACTTAATTTCACAATTTCAATGTAGTGAAGCAACTGCAGCTCATATGGGGCTCAGGAGTTGAAGAAAATCCACCTCGAGGTGTTTAAACCAACGTGCTGCTGCTGATAGCTTCAACTTCATCCCCACCCTGAGGCCTGGGTGAGGGAAGGGCAGGCAAGCCCCGCGTTGCTGTTGGGTTGACTTAAAAATGAAGTTCAAGTTGTGCTAAACCGGCCGCAGAATTTGTGTGGCTCTCTCCAGCTGCATGTGGGATTGGCTTGGTTTTGTTTAAACCTCTACTTGTCGCCTTTAGACCACAGAGCATTCTGGGGCTGAGGGATGTTTGGGCAGGGTCTCCAGTAACACCTTCCTCTTCCAGTCCTGATGCATCTCTGGCTGGGCCTGGCAGCGGGTGTGCGGCAGCGCGTGGGTTTCCTCTTGACTCTCTGTTTTACAGCTTCCCCTTGGGAATATAAATGATTAAAAAAAAATAAAAAAATCTGTCCCAATTTAATGATTACATAAACTTGAGACACAGATTGTCAGGGAGTTGTCCACAGTTGCAAAGCTAAAAATACAGCCCCTGTTCTTCGCAGACTGTCGTTAACGGTAGTCGACAGGGCGATACATTTCTCTACCCATCTTCTTGGAATATGTTTTTATTTTTAAAGCAATCCTCAAACTGTAGCCAGTGAACCCATAAATCCTGTGGTAACGTTAGTTTGAAATGCCTTGGAGAAATGCAGCTTGCCCAGGCTCATAGCACTCGTGTTTCTGAAGCCTTACTTGGGAAGAAAGCGCTATCTTGGGGGGGAAGAGGGGGAAGATAATTAGCTGCTGAGGTCATTGTTTGCTTGAGCTCTGTCGATAGGGACAGCCCAGCCTGGCTTCTAATGTAAACATGGAGTAAAATGTTTATCAGCAGCTTTGTCATTTGCCTTATTTGTCAGGGAATCTCGTTGAGAATGAGAAGTTTTCTGCTGCTGCGGAGTGAGTTGAGGGAGTTGCAAGATTTCCATAAAAAGGCAGAGCCCTTGCTCGGGTGAGCAGAGAGGTTCTGCCTTGGCAGCTGTAAGCTAGGCCTGACCTTTTCCAGAGAAAAAAATACTGACCTAAGTCCTACCCTGCTGGGGGTGGGTGGGAGAAGTAAACCTCTCTACTTCCATCTTTCTGATCGAATTTTCTTGTCCGATATTTGGTGGTTTATGCCATAAAATGCTGGGAATGCAGAGGATGGGCAGGGAGAGCTTGTGCCACCCGGTGTGGGTAGGAGTGGGCATGGGTGGCACTGCTGTGGCTGTGCCACGGGGTATTCATCCTCTTCCTCTCCGAGCATCAGTCAGATAACAGCCCTGCCTTTGGCAGCGTGTACACACCGGGGCTGTCGGAGCGGCTGGGGCGGAACTTGAGTGCCCAGGGAGAAATAAAACCCACAGCTCTTCCTGAAGAGACTTCTGTTCTCAGCAGCATTGGAGAAGGGGAGCATCTTGCCACTTTCAGAAGATAGGGTCCTAAATTTGTACGTGCAGCAACACTTTTAACTGTTGGCTTTTTTCCTACCTTGCAGATCATCGCTATTTGAACAGCCCACACCATGCGTGAATACAAGCTAGTGGTCCTTGGTTCAGGAGGTGTGGGGAAGTCCGCTTTGGTGAGTTTTGGGAAGCAGTTCTGAAACTGATACACAGACTTCATCACTGGCCTGTCTCCCTGCCAGCAGCACTCGGTGCAGCGGGGTAGCCGCGTGCCTTTTAACACGCGGCCCGACTTCCACGGAGCCCCGTTACACTGCTGAAGCATCTGCGAGTTTGTCACGCTCCTGCAGCAGCAGCAGGCAATTCATCACTGTCGCAGCAGTTAGCATTTCATTTCTGCTTTCCACATGGGTGTGACTGAGTGTCTGGAGCTCGGAGTTAAAAGCCCAACCTCCAGTGGAACAGCGAGCCAAGTCTGGCCGCGCGTGGCAGCCGGCTGGGGGTGGTTGCAGCCCTGTGCACCTCGCAGGCTGTGAGCTTCCATCCTGGACAGAGCCTGAGCAAGCAGCCTGGCCTGAAAACACTGGGCAGGACAAGAAGTCCCCTCCAGTGTGTGCAGTGCAGAGGGATAAGCAGACACTCTGCACTCCTTAAGTACTTGTGTTGTTTCTCCAAAGAGGTTTACAGAGCAGAGTTGATAGGAAAGCATTGTAAGAGAGATTCCTGTCACCTATTTATCACAGATCAGTCAAGCAGCCTGCTCCAACAAGAAAGGCAAAGAAAGAACTGGTCAAGTGTAAAGTTATCTAAAACAAGGAACTACTTCTGTTCCTTTTCACAGAAGATGATAGTGGCTGCCCAGCCGTTCACTTGCAGACCTGCTTCTTACACTGTTACTGGGCTGAAAGGCACTGCTGATAATCTTGGTAAATCACCTGCAGATCCAGATGAACAGGAGGAAAGGTTATTCAGTTGTGGATCGGATTTGATGTACACTTTCAGAAATCCCATCCTAATCTTTACAAGATGGAGGTGTCAGATGTGTTTTTGGTGCAGTCTGTTCTTCCACAGCAGCTTACACAAGCTGTATTACTTTTTCCACCAGCTTCCCCTTGGTTGTCTTGCTGTTGATAGGTAACATTGAAAGACTCACTGGATAAAATAGGCCACTTATTAATATGCTGTACATTAAAGTTATTCGGCATCTGATGTACTTGAATTTCTTTACTTGTGATGTGAAGCCTGAGTCAGCATCCACCACTGGCCTTTTTAAAAGCTGAAATGCAAATTCCTAGTCTGGTAAACAAAAATTAAATTCTTTTTGACAGTCGTGGTGCTAAGTAAGCATATATTGTAATTTCTGAGCAACACTGATCCATTAGCTTTATAACAGGACACACTAAGTGCCAATTAGCAGCTCAGAGTGAACAATACTTACCTTCCAAGATGACCATCTGCTTATTTACAAGCAGCAGGCAAGCAGAGGTTACAAGGTGGGATTTAAAAATGTCACGGAGGTCCCTTTAAAAGTTCTTTCTTTGAACTGTATAAACTAAAGTGTCTAACAGAGAGGCTGCTGTTTGTGTTCAGTTCTGTGTTTTTACAGTCTGGGTGTAGATTACAATATGGTGTTATTTCACTGCAAAGCCTCCTTGTTGTTTTAACTCCTCCGTGCCACTATGATGCTGATTGTGCTTTTTTGGTGATGATGATGGGATAGCAGAAAAACCTTCACAGTTAGTAAGGCACAATTTTTTTGCAACCTCTTTGTTCCTTGTACAGTAGTTTTATCCCTGTTTTTAACAAGGGTAAAATTTTTCTGGAGTGTCCTTGTGTGGACGATATTACCAAGAGTCTCCAGTTATGCAGAGCCCTACAGAAACCTGGAAACCAAAGTTGGGATGTGCAACCCTCAAGCTAAGGGCCTGCAAATAACCCCAGATTTGTGTCCTCTTCCTTGGCCTCTTTCCTCCTATAATCAGTAAAAGGACATGAGAGGTTAAGGATGTACCATGGTAAGATGGGTTAGGAATGAGGTTGAACATACTCGTGGTTCTGATTGGGTGTAACTGGTGAACACAGACACACCAGCTGAGCTAACAAAAGTTAGAACAACAATTTATTACAAACAGAACCAATTGAGAAGAGAATACATGGGTTCAGGTAATTTTTTTCAGAGCAGTACTGTATTTTTGGACTGTTACAGTGGAGAGATGAAATGCCCCGAGTGGTTTGTCATTTCTCAAGCTGAGGGCTGCTTCACAGAGACAGCTCCCAGAATAGAGCAGTACGGATGCGACCGACCGTGGTGCTCAAATGTCCACCTCCTAGCAAATAGCAACCTTCTGTGGACACTCTTTGGTTAGCAGCTGTGCAGAGAATCCTAAAATACAACCTGTAGCTCGCTCTTCTTGCTGTTGGTTTCTGTTGCTGGTGTAACTCTGTAATCCACGTTCGTGGTGGTGTCGTCTGATACTGGTTTTGCTGAGATCTGCGATGAGATCTGGGGCAGCTCTTCATTGTGACAAAGGACAAGAGGTTACAAGGTGGGATTTAATACGTGTATTCAGTGATATAGGATTTAAATGAGGTAGTACTTAAAAACACCCTAATTTTCTTATATTAAGCAGAAGAGCAAAGCATGAGGAGCTGCTGAGTGAGATGTTCTGTCCGTATCCGGCGTACGCCGCTCTCTGGAAGTTTGCAAGTGCTTGTGTGAACCCTCTTGTAGAAAACTCTCAGCTGTCCATCCAAACAAAACAGAGCTTCTCAAAACGGGTCGTGTCTTTGCAGATTTGGTATGAAAAAAAAGCCTGTGGAAAGTTCAGTTGGCAAAGGATAGTTGGTGTGTTTGTTGATTTTAACGAGAGAAAATTAAGTGCTGGGATCTTGGCAGCTTAGTTTTACAAACAAACACCATCTTGTTTTACAAATGGAACCAAAGCTCTGGAGACTTTGGTGCTGCATCACTGCACGACTGCGGAGTATCTGCCGTGGGGACGAGGGTGAAGAGGAGGAGTGAGCTTTGGGAAAGCTGCAGCCTGACAGGAACCAAAGCCCGCCACAGACAGAGCTCGGATGGCCAGAGCTGGGCCACATCCCACTGACAGCTTGATGGGCAATGTTTAGAGTAGATTTACTTTGACTAGTGATGCAGAGGAAGAAAGACTTCCTCTTTGAGATGAGCAATGTCTCCTCCTTTAATGGTTTAATACAAATTGAGTATCTGGAGATGCTCCAGCTCTCCCTTGCTGCTCTGAAGCAGTCCCGTGCTCGGGGCAGGCAATCTGGAGGAACTCCCTCAGAACTCTGCTGTGATCTCGGTCAAAATGTGCATTTCCCACAAGGTACTTTTGTACCAATTGCCAGTTCTGATTCAATTTCAGGTCTTCCATATTTGGTGATTTTTTTTTATTCTTCTAAAGTCCCAGGTGCTGAAGTGAAGGCATTTTTGAGGCTCTCATCTTCTGTGAAAAAGCCATTGAGCAGGCAGTTTGCAATCAAGAGAGTTTCAAAAGTGATTCTTAAACCAGCAGAAAGTACCTACAGTTTATTTAAAATAAATTAAAATCTCTGTCTTTTTCTCTGCTCCCCACTATTGAATTTCAGCAGCGTTGAGTTGTTTTTGTTGTTAGTTCTTCACACAGTGCTTCTTGGTGAATGTTACTGGTCGTGTTCAGCTCACCTGATAGTTTCTTTCCTTCCTCCCCAGACTGTACAGTTCGTTCAGGGAATTTTTGTTGAAAAATATGACCCAACAATAGAAGATTCATACAGAAAGGTAAGATGGCATCAGTTATATTTCTTTTGAGTCTCATAGAGCTTGCTGCTATTTAATGATGTAACCAAAAGTTTCTTGCAGTGGGAAAGGGTCTTTTCTCAGACCACGTTCTGGTTGCTGAAACCACAGCAGGAAAGGATGCACTGAAAGCATCACTCTGGGAGCAGATGTTGTGCACATAGTGTCCTTTGGCTTCACAGAGCACTTCACCAGCACAGGGCCTCTGAATGCAATCAGACAAATTATATCAGCTGCTCTAAAGCTGAATTACCAGGAATGACAAATTGGGCTGCTAATTGGACCGCTCCCTAAATTAGTTCTATTTAACAGGAGGATTAAACCTCTCTTACTCCATCTACCCAAGAGCTTTCACTTGAAATCTCCCACGGCTCAAGCTGAGGCAGTTTGAGGCTGCAGCTCTCCACTGTTCACCAGTTTCTTCACTGGAAGTTACTGTCAGTTATCAGTCTGGTGTGTGTTCCTGAAGCGTGCACCCATTTCCACCTGTACTGGGATGTGAGCTGTGGTGTTGGCAGAGGAGTGTGCTGCCCATCCCTCCTGCCAGGGCTCCTCACTGCTGCCTGGGCATAGGAACAGCTCAACCAGATGGGTCAGACCATTACTCGGATCTGTTTGCTGGCATTGGACATAGAATTATTACTTCAAAACATAAAGATAACAATAGCTTCTGCTTCTGCTACCTGTCGATGCTGTTGTGGAGGGTCTAGTCACCATCGATCACAGCAGGCTATGTTACTGCAGCATAGCAGTTGCCTTTTGTTGTTTTCTGTAAGGAATGGCTGCTTTGCCATTTAGTTGAAAAGCATTCTGCTTGGTTCCAAGACATTCTGTACGGCCACTTGTACTTGCTGAGCAGAAGTCCTTGTCAGGATCCCTCACGCTGTCACGTTACGCAATTCCATCAACAGAGCTGCTTTCTTCCCTCGATTGATGTCAAGTAACCCATTGTTTCACAGATTAGCATAAATGTTACCGTAATTAAAGGCACCAAAACATAAGAGGCTTGTGCCTGTGATAACTGAATGTAAATTGTGGTGTGAGTTCTGCTGTTAAATTTATTTGACTTTCCTGGAATTGCCCTCGTTGCATCTGAGATGTTTCTCAGAGAGTGGAAGACTTGCTGAGCCTGTGAGGATCACTCAATATTTTGCTTTTTCTTCTTTGTTTCCTTCTCCTTCCTCAGCAAAGAAAATTGAAGTTTAAGGTCGTTTGATTTGTAAGAGTGGATTTTACCTAACTCAAGTTGAGATGTTTACAGTGAGCTGCTCATTTAAGCCTTTATAATAACAGAGTCCTGGAGCATTATTGAGCTGACCCAAATGCCTGGCTTGGGGCGTAATTAATCCTCTAATAGCAGTGCCTCTCTCAGTGCTGGGGAAGTGCAGGTGCCTGGTTTGCTTGTAGAGGTCTTTGTGGCAGAAGTGAAAATTCAGCTGAGATTCCTCTTGCCTGTCCTATTTCAGACATTTTGATTTTAACCACGTTTGTTTCTTCCCTTTTCCCCCAGCAAGTGGAAGTAGACTGTCAACAGTGTATGCTTGAAATCCTCGATACAGCAGGGACAGTAAGTATAATTTTTATGTCATTGGTACAGACTTTGGTAAGAACAGAGCTTGCACTGGTGTAATAATCCTGCCCAGGCAAAGCCAGGGGGTCAGCTGCAGTAGTTCAAACAGTTTTGTTAAATGACCCCAGTCCCAGCGTGGGTTGTGAATGAGCCTTCAGCAGCCTCTGAACCCCTTCCCCAGCTGGTGCTCCAGCTCTGGACACAAAGGTTGGTGCATCCTGTGCCATTCACCTCTTCTCCCTGCCACCCACCATCACCTTTCTGTCAACAGCCTGGTACGGGATCATTCTGTGAGTGGCCAGAGTACAAAGGCACAGATTGAAGCCACTTCCAGGCAGTGCATTTGGATCACCTCCCAGCACATCACGTCAGCCTACACGGAGAGGATTTCATCAGGAAAGGTTTAGAACCTGTCAAGGATGACTCCTCTGCCAGGTGGCACCTCCCTGTGGTGGCACCTTTTCCGTGTGCTGCTTTGGGAGGCCCATGATCCTCCCTGTGCCCCAGAGCAGCCAGGGCTGTGCCATGGCTCCCTTTGCCAGGGTCACTTACTGCCATGCAGAGTCCTGTCACTAAGTAAACAGACCTTGTGATGGTCGAGTGCACATCTCAGGGGGAGGACACGCTGCTGAAAACAGTTTTATTTGGAAAGCTTTGAAAACCATCCACAGCAGCGCAGAGGCGCGGAAGCAGAAGGGGCTGTCACACAGCTCTGGAAAAGCTGCTTTCACAGGCATGGACAAAGGCAGCTCTGATCTGGGGCAGATTTTCCAGCCTGCTCCTGCATTTCCCTGCACTGAACCTTTAAGCCATTTTCATGCTAGAGGTGACTACTGTAAAATTGCTTCTGTTCAGAGGTGCTCAGACGGTGCCTTCCCACGTGCTCGTGCTCACCATAAATCATGAGTGTGTGACTCTGGCCCACTCCAGTAGCATGTTAGAAACTGAATTGCCAGTCCAGATCTGTTGTCTGGTGGCAGCTTTGTGCTTAACACCATACCAGAAAATAAGGGAAGGATCACTACAAAATATTTCAGCCAAATCTTAATAACTTGGATTATGCTTGGGGCACACCACAGCCTGTCCACAGATAGATTTTGGGTTTCTGTCTTTGTTTTGTTGTTGCTGCTTTTGATCTTTTTTCCTGTTTTTTTCAAGAAGCCTTTTGCTCTATTAGAAAAAAAAAACAAACCAAAAAAAAAAACAAAGGGAAGGAAATGTGTTTGCTTTTATTAAATTAGTGGCTGTCTGTAAGGGGTACAAATGTAAACGAATGCTGGACGATATTCTTGTCTCCATTACAATCAAACTATCCCTTTGTAAACGTTCATTAGCTGCATTCACTACCTAATTACTTCAAAAATATTTGATTACAGGAGCAATTTACAGCAATGAGGGATCTCTATATGAAGAATGGCCAAGGGTTTGCACTAGTATATTCTATAACAGCACAGTCCACGTTTAACGACCTACAGGACCTGCGGGAACAGATTTTACGGGTTAAGGACACTGAAGATGTAAGTAGAATATTTCTTTTTTTTGTCTGCAAATGGTTAAAATGTGTTTGTAAGGAAACAGTACAGGAATTTGTGAGCAGAATTTCTTTCTAAGAATATTCTTTGTTGTAANCAACCCTAATGATTCTGTGCTTCTATAACAAACCCACATTTTCACATGTGCTGGAAGTCTGACAATTGGAAATGGTGGGAATTGACTGAAAACAAGATGAATTTAATTATCCCCCCTTTTAACTCCTTTCCAGTATTTTCATTTTCTTCTTTCGCTGTGCTTTAGCAATACTTTAGTTCCCTCAAAATTAAGAAAAAATAAGAGTTGAACTCACCAATAATGATGACAGGTATTGAGGCAAGCCTAGGTAAGCCCTGTGCATTGTGTGCAAACAGCCAGCCAGGAAAACGCGGAACGC
>VWZY01005696.1:336577-352431 GCA_013399075.1 Chloroceryle aenea | reverse complement strand
GCTTCTATAACAAACCCACATTTTCACATGTGCTGGAAGTCTGACAATTGGAAATGGTGGGAATTGATTGAAAACAAGATGAATTTAATTATCCCCCCTTTTAACTCCTTTCCAGTATTTTCATTTTCTTCTTTCGCTGTGCTTTAGCAATACTTTAGTTCCCTCAAAATTAAGAAAAAATAAGAGTTGAACTCACCAAAGCCTAGGTAAGCCCCGTGCATTGTGTGCAAACAGCCAGCCAGGAAAACGCCAGCGGAACACACCGGGTGGGACGAGCAGAGCCCGCAGCTCCCAGGGCTGCTGCTTCTCTTGGCCCTTCCTTGTCCTGACTGCTTTGTTTTGAACGCCTTCCCGCCTTGCTTTAACAACCTGAGCTCCTCCATGTAAAGCTGATTTGCACTTAGGTGGGGATTATTCTTGTGTAAGTCTCCAGAAACACCGAGTTCTTCGCTGGCCTCGGTCAGCGCCGGCGCTGCTCCGCTGCCCTCGCTGCAGCGGAATCTGCACCGTAAGCTGGTCAGGGTCATGGGACAACAGAGACAGCTGCTTTCACTTTTACTTCAGTGCTTTGATTTAATTTTTAAAATGCATTTATTTTACATCAGGGGGGTGTTCTGTGAATCCAAGCTGGAGAACCTTTTGAACACGTAGGAGCTGTTAGCGGAACATGCTCCTTCCTGGGGCTAGTTCCAGAATGTCTCTCTCAAAAGCCCAGTTCTTAAACCATGAAATTATGAGTGTCTAACAAAGTTTAAATTCCAGCCTTCTACATGAAACAGTAAATGATCAAAAGGTAGTTGTTCATTAAACTCCATTTCTGTCTGTGACAAACAATCACTACCTTTTGAAATAACTTTACAGAGTTTCCTGTCTTTCAAACCTGTGCTGCTTACCCATCTAAGTATCACTTTTTTCCTATTATTTCCCATCTTAATACACTCTTATATTTTTTTTTAACATGTTCAAACCTCATTTTCATGTTTAGGTATGAGAAAATGTGTCTCAACCATCCAGAAAACTGTAAAGAAGGGGATTAAGCTGATAGAGTTGTATATAGTTGGTCTCTGATGTGAAATAAGCTTTTCTGGGTTTACCTCGTCTGTATTGTGACTTCAGGTTTCTCATGTGATAAGTAGAACTTTGGGAAAATCAAAATGTGATCATTTTCTAATCAGTATGGCTGTGAGTTTTAAATACAAACATTAATCTTGAGTGCCCTTGAATGGGGATGAGCCTACAAATATTGACACTGAAGTAGATTAAAAACATACAGCATCTTGTAAAGTACCAGAGGAAGTGGATAATGGTTTCTTTTCCAGATGGAAAGGGCTCATTTTCTGTACAAAGAACTAAATGCTGCAGGAAATGGAGCAGGGTGCACACCCACGAGCAGCAGCTCTTGAGCAAGTTTCTGTCAGCCCTGGTTCGGAGGCGTTGAAAGTCCTGGGCTGCTGTTGCTCTCCAGACTGCTGTGAAGACCTGTGGGCTGGAGCTGGGGAGCAGTGAGGTGTTGGGCTGCATGTGCAGCCCTTGGGAACGGGTCATCAGCTTGTAGGGGTAGAAATGGTGCCTGAGGGTAGGTTTTGTGGGTACTCTGGGTGGTTTTGTTTGCTCGTTTAAGGTCTTTTCTACCTGTTTGTGACATCTTGGTGGGCTGCAGCTGTGGCAGAGGCTGCCTGAGAGCTGAGAAAGCCTGCTGAAATTATTTATCAGAGCATTATTTCTAAGATGTCTTAGTACTGGTTTTAATTTCTTCTTTTTGCCCAGTTTCTTGCTCCTGAAAGAGCTTTAACTGAATATCTACATGTAACTGAGTAGAGCAAGTCACTTACACCCCCTGCAGCAGCTGGGCAAGAGGACCCTGTCCTGTCTGTTGCCCCTCGTGCTGCTTGTAGGAGGGTTGGGCAAGCCAAGGGGCACCCTCTTTTCCATGCAGCCCGATGCAAACACGTTGGTACTGAGCGTTCACTGCAGCCGAGGTTGTTTTCCTACCGTATTAAATGTGTCTCTTTTTGTGTAGCAAATGTCACCAGGAATATGATTTCCCCAGGGCACTTTCTTCCTGGTGAAGGAGGGAGAAGGTGACTCACTGAGACACTTTGGAAAGCCAACAGCTTAAGGAGAGGGACAGATGCCCTTTCATCATTGTTGTGATCAAAACATTTGCCTCTATTTGCGTCACAGGTGTAGGATGAATCTTTCAAACGTGTATCAAATGTTTGGTTTAATACTGCAGGAGATTATTTCTTGGAAGTGATGTCCTTTCGGGAGCTGCTCTGCTGGGTTGGCCGGTAGCTGGAAATGTTAATTATTCTAAGCTAGTAAATACCAAGGACAGTGTTTGTGCCTTTTGTAGCAAACATTCTCTTTGCTGTGCGTCTGCAGAGCGGGTCAGCAGCGGGACCCTGCACTGAGATGGGAGAGGCAGGTGGGCTTGTGCACGGGGCTGGGGCAAGGAACCCTTGGCTGCACAGGGCTGCTCCTTTTCAGTCCGTGTCCAGGGCAGTGCTTTGCAAAGGGCCTTCCACTCGGTGTTGTGTGGCTTGACAACAGGCAGACAAAGAGAGGTCAGAGGGGCTGAAACGCATCGTATGTGTCGTAAAGCACGTGCTGTGTGTTCTGCTGGCTGACACGGGCTGAGCTGGCAGGCACTGCAGCCCTGCTGTCCTTTGAAAGTCCTGAAATGCATTTCAGTAGTAAATGGAGTTTCTGACTAGAATGGTGTTGGATGGAGACACGAGAAAATAAATCTTTACTAACCTAAGACTGTGAGGAAAATATTACCATTTAGCTTTACAGAGTCCTCTGTGTGTTTAATTCTTAGTGAACCAGGTTGGCTGCAGTGTGGACTTTCTTCAGCCCTTGCCTAGCAGGCCTCTGAGTTCCAGTCTAGCCTGTCAGCTCTGCTGGACTTCTGAGTTTTACTGTTTCTCACACTGTCTTTTCCTACCCCCCTCCTCACGTGAAGCATTACTGCCCGTGTTGTACATTATCTTGCTGATGCATCTCTTGTTCTCATTGTCTCCTCTCCAGGTTCCAATGATTCTGGTTGGCAATAAATGTGACCTGGAGGAAGAGCGCGTAGTCGGCAAAGAACAGGGTCAGAACTTAGCCAGACAGTGGTGTAACTGTGCCTTTCTAGAATCGTCTGCGAAGTCTAAAATCAACGTTAACGAGGTAACTACGAGCTGTTCCCTCATCTTTTCTACTTCAACGTGAGTGCCACCTTAAACCAGCCTGCAGGCCTTGCTGAGCTGGGGAGGTGTAGGATGACTCTGAGATCTCAGCCCCAGAATGGTGTGCGATGCAGTGTGTTTAGCTACTGCTTTCTGTTAGCTCTGAGGAGATCTCCTTTCTCTCTAAAGGGTGGGTGACTTCGCCAGGTAAATGCTTTCTGTAGCCTGTGTCAAAAGACAGAGCTCCCGAGTGGCCCAGTTAACTGGATGACTCTTGGCTTAGGTAAACTTTATCTTTACACTTGTCAAGATAACTGCTGCTGCTGTTCAGAACATGGATTATGCCCCGTTGTATCACTTGTCACGTTGCATAGCGTTGGCTTTTGGGTTTGAAGTATTTGTTTTTCCCTTTCCTGCTACATCTGGCTGCTCAGACAGACCCCCATCACAGCCCTCCTCTGGTAAGGGACTAGCTTACTGAGACCGTGTCCAAACTGGTAGCTGTGTAAGCAGTGCCCTTGTCTAAAGAGAAACAACCTTTGCCACCAGTGTGCCTGCTGCTGCTGCCAGAGGTAGGGTGGCTCCTCTGAGGGAGCTCTGCTTGGCATCAGGCACCCAGTTTTTCTTCTCTGCTGTGAATTATCTGACTGTGACAGAGACCAGGTTTCCAGCCACAAAAGCTAAGGTGACCCCATTGAGCATAGCTGGTCTGGTGCCAGGAGATAACTGGGACCATTTAGGAGGCTGTGTGATAAGCAGGAGCAGTAGGATCTTGGACGGGATCCAGCGTTCCTTTGGCAGCGACGGGGACGTGCGCAGCACCGCAGCTCTCCGGCTGCGAGGTGAGGCAGCTCTGGGCTGCCAGAAGTGCAGTGCCCATGGTCGGGCTTGGCCTTGCTGGCTGAGCTCTAGTGTGACCTGGTGGGTAGAGCTCGCCGAGCTGGACCCTGCCAGAGGGGGCTCTGTGTGCGGGTCGGAGCTGTAGTGACACTGCTGATGGAGAAGGAGTGGCTCGGTTGCTGAACAGATCCCCGCGGAGGATGCCGGGCTCTGTTCCGTTTGGATTTCCACTGAGTGTGGCAGAGCCTGACCTCTCATTAGCCAGCGGTGCCTGAAAGCTCTCCTGAGAGCTGGGCAGGGCAGGGGATTCTCTGAGGCAGAGCCCTGAGCTGTCCTGGGGCGACTGCACCCACGGTTTGCATACAGTCAGCACCTGAAGCCACTGTCCTGCTGTTTCCCTGTCCTGTCTGCTGCCTCCAGCAAGACTTGGATGGTAGAGAAGACAACGACTACCTGGAGTCTCTGCTTTTTAATTTTCTGGCTTTCTGACAGTTTCATATTGTCTACTTAGGAAAAGTAGAAAAGCTGAGGAAATCAAAGAGAAGAAATGCTGCGGATCGAGTACGAGTTGGTTGTTCCTTCTGCTGGCTTCAGATGTCCTTCTGTGACCCATGGGATGCTCTTGCCCCACACTGACTTACTCCCTGGGGCTAGTGGCGTTTCTGAGTCCTTGCCACAGACTGTACTTCTGTCCTCACAGCCACTTAAATGACCTAACTTCAGTTGTTTTCTGAGAGGGACTTTTCCCCCAACCTTAGCCCTGGGAAGGTGGGAGAGGTCCGAGCAAGGATCTTTTTTGCCAGAACAGAAAATTGTGGTGCCTCCAGAAAGTCCCAACTCCTCTGCATGTAACAACCCCATTTAAATCATCTTGGCTCTTGTTTGCAGAGGCTTAAATCCTGAAAGCACAGAGGATGCCCCTTACTAATTGGTTTCTCCTGCAGAAAATTTGTCTTTGTCTCACCTGTATGCTTTGGAATGTCTTGGCTCTGTCTGCTGGAGAGTGCAAACTGCTGCTTTTGCCCGAGGTTGGAAGTGGAAGACAGCAGCAATAAGCTCAGAAAGGAATGGAATGAGCAATTCAATTGCTGCTATAAAATATTTTACATGAGAGCTCGGTAAAGCTGCAGTCATGTTCCTTTCATTTGACACTATTTACCTGTGCCCTTGTGCTTTTGCACGCAGGCAGTAGCCAGAAAATCTTACATTTCCCCTTGTTGAATTTTGGTTTAAACTGTTCCTTTGTCTTCTGAATTTCCTTGGAATCACCAAGAATTTGTGAGCTGTCAGCCACTCCAGGAAGGAAAAAAAGTAAACAGGGACAAGGGTGGAGCCTTCTGAAGGTTTAAATATTTCTCCTCGATACTGTGACCCGGCTCCAAGCATTTTTGCAAAGCTCATGTTGCTATAAATGGTTTGAGTATTGCTGGGAAAACAACTCCCAGCAAAAACGGGCCCAAGAAACTCGTGTCTGCAGCTGAAAGAGGCCCCTGTACTCGTCCCCTTCTGGAACTGGCTGAGTTCAGGGCAGATGTTTTGCTTCTCTTTGCTATTGCTGATTAATAAACTCAAAAGATTAGACCAGGGGAGAAAAAGGCAAAGCAGGGAAGAGCGTGAATCTGTTTGGCACAGAGGAAGGTCAGACGGCGAGTCCCAGGCAGCAGGGGAGTGCAGAGCTTCTGAAGGTGAAAGCCAAGGAAAGGGGGCTGCCTTTCCCTCCCCCTGCTCTGCAGAGGCACTCGCCAGCCAGGGAGCACTGGGCAGATGATGATCCTTAAGGATATCATGCCTGTCTTTAAAAAACCCTCTGTTACTGTTGTGCTGTCTCCTGTTCCATAACTCGAGGAACGTTTAATTGGACCAAGGTGCAGTGAGGACCAACCTGCCCTATTGTTGACACTTGCATAGTGTTTTATTACTCTTTCACTTGGTGATTTTCTTTTTTCAGATCTTTTATGACCTGGTCAGACAGATAAATAGAAAAACACCAGTGGAAAAGAAGAAGCCTAAAAAGAAATCATGTCTGCTGCTCTAGACTCCTACCACGCAGCAGCTCTGAGCCAGGTAAGAGAGGTTTGAATTCTACTCACAGCTCAGAACCAACCATGAGCTGCTCACGACAGGAGGAGGATTTGCTCCTCTTCCTTCTGTCTGCTCCCACATACAAAATCCTGCATTTGGTGCCTTTTTTTTTCCTCTTTTTCTCTTTCAAAGTCGGTTGTACTGACTGACCTGGCAGAGCAGCAGCTGCTTCTCTCCTTCCTTCCGCTTGCGTTGACGAGTGCGGCAGAGCAGGAACTTCCCTTCTGCTCTTGCAGGTTCTCCCTCTGTCTTGTGACACCCTGCTCTGAGCCAACACGGCTCAGTTTTGCTTCCTTTTTATCCTCTGCTGAAATTTGGCGACATCTCTAACTTGTTGCTACAACTGCTGCCTCAGCCCTCAGGGCGATGGAGACAATTGCAGATCGGTTTGGGTGGGACTTGGATTTCAATGGCACAGAAATAAAAAGCTGCCCACCAAACAGAAAAACCAAAACAACAACAAAAAACCCCACCCCAAGGTTGTACATAGCTATAAATAATCTTCCTGTGGGTCTTGGCAGGGTATTCTGTGTACTTACAGCTGTTCTATCACACTCCTGAGAGAAAACACCATTTCTGTGGCTTCAGGTTTTGGACAGAAGCATCGAGGCTGCCCCAAGAGCTGTGAGGGAGTTAGCACATGAGAGTAACTGGGCTCTCTAGGGGGAAAAATGGCTCATCTTGGCCCTAGGAGCTAAGGAACAGTCAGAAAACAAGCAGATCATCCCCAGTGGTGGCTGTAGCACACAGGCTGCCAGCTTCTGAGGATTTCTGTGACCCACCAGAAGCTCTGTCTGCTGTTCTTTGGTTTCCCAAATAGGTGCAGTGTGAGGGCCCCTGTCCTACAGCGTTTCAGACAAACTCCTGACTGCAGAAGGATTTTCAGGGATGCATTCTGAACCCAGGTGGCTTTCTGCCTTCCTCCAGGTCTGATGTCCATGCTGGAGGTGGCCATTTCTGCAGCCTGGGTGTGATTGAGTGGGAAGAGTGGAGCTGTGCAGTTAACCTGCCTTCCACTGCCTTGTGCTTTATTGATTGATGAGTCTCTTATCCTGAGCTTTGAATGCCAGACAATAATAGCTTAGGGCTGTGGGGAAACAATGGCTTTAGGAAAAGAAATTGAAGAGCAGGTCTCAAGTGGCTTTTCCTGTTCTTCAGGTGATGTAGCTGAATTTAGCTAGTGTGGCTCAGCCAGGGGGACTGCTGGGAGATGGTTCCCCTGCCCCAGGCAGGACGCGCTCCGTGCCAGGCTCTGCCCTCGCCTCTCGCCTGGGATCCAGGCTGCAGAGCCCGGCATCGGCAGCAGCACAGCACTGGGACATCAGCAGCTGCTAAAGGAGTCCCTGTGTTTGGTCGTCTGCTGATGACACCTCTCATAACGCCAGCTTCTACCCGTGCCCCTGGTCTGCTCTAGTTGGCCACAGTACTTCAGTGTCTGCCCCGTTCCTTGTAAATCTCCTCCCGACTCCTTCCAGTTGCTACAGCTGCAGTGGGGTTCGGGGAGGTCTCCAACTCACTAGGCTTTAGGAGCATCCTAGAGATGCACGAGATGAAATCCCTCTCCCATGAACAGCTCATCTGTTGCTGAACTCAGAACCCCGTGGAGGCTGCCCGCCCGGTACCGCGGCAGCAGGACGGGTGGCAGCTGCCTGTCACCACCCTGCTGCGGCCGCCATAAAACCACAGCGTGTCTCGTAGGGCTGCCAAAGTCTCCTTCCTTTCTGTACCTCTGGACTCGGAGGGCGGAACAAACCCCAGTCCTGGGGGCAGATAAGCTCT
Organism: Chloroceryle aenea; assembly: GCA_013399075.1. Classification (NCBI taxonomy): domain Eukaryota; kingdom Metazoa; phylum Chordata; class Aves; order Coraciiformes; family Cerylidae; genus Chloroceryle; species Chloroceryle aenea. The sequence goes on along the minus strand of VWZY01005696.1, from coordinate 344,554 downwards.
TCCTGCTGGAGAGCTGCCTGGTTTTCTGAGCCTGGCTGCGGGCAGCTCTCTGGGGAAACCTGCAGGCCTTGCGTCGCGATCTCATCTCACGGGTGGGATGAGAAGTGTTCCCTCCATCATCTTCTTTTTCCTTTCCCTAGATTGCAGGAATGAAGAACTGTTGCCTAAATGGAAAGTGCCAGCATTCCCGATGTCAAAACCTTATGGAAATTCATAACATATCTGAAGAAGCTTCTCCTGTTTTTCTATACCATGAGAAGAATTTAGATCTTAAAATGGTTTGCACACAGTCCCTGGAAAAACAAATTGCTCTCTGCATCTATCTCTTGGAAATTAAGCCAGTAGTGCTCCTCCTTTGCAATAGCCATTAACAGAGGTGACAATAAATACAATTGACTCTACTGTTTGATGAGACAAAGGAGCCTGGATGCATTTCAAATGTTAGATATTGCTACTCTAATTCCAATTTCATATCGACCCCTTTATCATCATTTCTCCCCGTCGAGCACTAAAAATGTTCCACCGTTATATTTGATATCTAGAACAATAGGTATATATCATCTGAAATTGCCCTCTGAACTCACTGCAACAAGTAACTTTTTGAGTCGTTGACTTCATTTTATATTTAAGAGTTATGGAATATCATTATTTTCATTCTGCCGTTATATTCTAATTAAAAATGTGCATACTGCTTTGGAAAACAATGGGTCTTTTATAGGAAAAACAAAAAAAGAAAACCCTGGGATAACTGATTTCTATGGCTTTAAAAGCAAAAATATATAATATACTAAACCAACTCTAATATTGCTTCTTGTGTTTTACTGTCACAGATTAAATTACAGCTTTTATGAATGATTAAATTTTAGTACATTTTCATTTTGTTTCTGTGTTTTTGTTACGGTTGCCAGGCTTTGGTTTTTATCCCTGGTCTGTGAATTCCTCTTCCCCCTGGTAGGTCAGGATGCGGTTACGCCGCGGCGATGTCTCCACGCCCCCTCCTCGCTGGCCTTGTTCAATCATAGCACAGCTAAATTACAGAAGGGCTACTTCTGAGCATTGCCCTAAACATTTGAGACTGTCTCCTGCTGAATGTTCTTCCTCTGTACAATTATTTCCCTATGTATGAATTTGGTTTAATGCTGCATCAGGATCCGACTTCTGCTCTGGTCTTCGCTTTCACGGCACCCTGCATTTTGGGGTAAAATCCCAGTTTTGTCAGCGCCACGCTCGGGGCTGGAGCTCATGGTGAGTTCTCGTGGTCAGCAGCTTGACACGAAGCTGTGGAGCTGAAAGTTGCTTCTGTCTAAATACAATTTGGACAAAGGAAAGGGCTGCTTTACACCTCTAGCCAAAACCTGCACCCCTGCGTCACCTGAGGGGGCTTTTTTGTTTCATTTTGGGGTTGTTTCTTTTCTTTTTCCCTTTTAATACCTGTTAGTTTCATAAAGTTTCAAAGAGCAGGATCTGAAGAGACCACCAGGTGCTCGGCCTCCATCCTCCTGCAAGTGCAAGAGCCACCTCTGGGACCCGAATCCCATCCTGGGTGCGATGCTGCTGGAACTCCCGCAGTGCTGGAGGACTTGCTCCTGCTTCGCTTCTGAGTAAGTGAGAAGAGAAAATGTATCTTCACAGTGGAGAGAACTCGGGATGGACTTTGTCCTGGTTGGTTAACTGGGAAATCTGGATGGAATAGCTGGTGAGCAGCAGTTCTTGGACCTGTTGTATAGTTTGAGTGGAAACCAGGTTGGGGGGGGAAGAAACTTCTATAAATGGGTATTTCTAAAACTCTGTTCCTGCTGCAGCTGTTGAATTAGAGATCCCAGCTTCTAAATGCAGCCCAAACAAGACTGGATGAAAAGATTGGGATGATGATAATGTGAAAACATCTGCCTACTCACAAGCTACTAGGACAAGCATAGTTACTTAGCTGGTTGTCTTCAACCTCCCCGTGCGCTTCCTTTTTCAGGAGGAGCAGACGCATGGTCTTTGCAGGTTGGTTATCTTTACTAAATGTAAAACTATTTTAGTAATAAAGTAATTTTAACGTTCCTACCGCTCGCTAGACGTCTCTTCTATGAAAACAGCAGCCTCACTGTATTTTCCCTGATGCTGTGTGGGGTGAGCTCCTTGAGCTCACCCCGTGAATGCCCCCTGGGCTCGGTGCGGCACAGCCGGGGCTGCGCGGTGCCGGGGGGAGCTCGCCCGGGCGCTGCTTTCCCGTGGCCCTTCTGAACTTGGCATCTCTGAGCATCTCCCAGCCCGGCTCATCTCGTGGTGTAACTGGTTGGTCTGGTAAAAGCAAGTCCAGCTTCCTCTGGTGTTTTTTGTCTGTAGTGGGATCTGCCCAGAGCACATCGGGGCCCGCTCTGGAGCGTGGGTGTCCCAAGGGTGGCTGCGCCTGGGGCTCCCTGGGGAGATGCATCTGCTGGGGATGTTCTGGGGATGTTCACCCCATCCCCTGCAAACGCTGGACTGCCAGGGGGGTCGATGGTGGCTTCCCAGGAGAGGCAGGAATGGCAGCTGGAGCCTGGGTTGCAGAATGAGCAGTAAACTCGGTGTAAGAGATGGAGGAGGAGGTTGAAGCAGGATGGAGACTCTCCCCAAGCCTGTTGGCTTTGCCACTAGATGGTGGTGTGGGAAAACATCAGGGGCTGGGGCGGTGAGGGTGCTGAGTGACAGATCATCAGAGCCACAATGAAGCCCTGTTTCCTGTCACTGTCCCCGCTGCAGGCTGCCTGGGTTCCTTCCCTTTGTATCTTACACAATTAATTCATTTTCTCACTGGATAAGATATATTGTGGCTTTTATCTAATGGATTTTAGCACAATAGCCCAAATCATGCCCTCAGATACACTTCAGTGGATGCTGCATAGGTTTGTGCCCCAGCAGAAGGTGTCCTGAAGCACTTGGTGCTTCGTGTTTCACTGGGTTAAAAATGGGTTTACTGAACAATGTCCTAGAGAAAAGATAAAATGAAAACCTTCCAGAAGTAGTCGCGTGCTTCTGCTTTTGACCAGCATCCAACCGAGCAAAGTAACATTTTGCTTCAAGGAAAGGAGCACTTTTAAGATTCAATGAAGCCCTGCAGTCCCCAGAGCCATCCAGCTCCCATCCACGGGGATTTGAGCTGTGCACACATTCAGCCAGAGTGATTCACTGCTGTCTGTACAAACACCCTGCTCTCGAGCTTCTCCACCTATATTTACCCATCTATTTTCAGTGTTATCTAAAGGTTATCTGAAATGTTTTCCCACCTACCGTGGCTGGAGGGGGTGGTAGCTGCCCAGTAACGCCCTGCCTTGCTGGGGAGCAATAAGGGCAGGTCTGGATGTGATCCAAACGCGCACGAGTGGAGCAGGAGCTGCAGGAGGAAGCGTTGGGCTGTTGTCGGAGCGAGCGCTGATGCTGGCACTGGGGGGATCTGCTGGGCTGCCTCCGAGCTGCAGAGATGCTCTTGATGATGCTGAGATGTGGGGTCTGGCATCCCAGAGACATGAGAAAATTAATGTCAAGTTTGGAGTTAACCTTTGCAAAATCCCTGGAACTCATGGATGTTTTCTTTATTTTGCCAGGACAAGGTACTGAGGATGTGAAACTGGATTTTACAGCAGACCAGTTGCCATGGCCAGGCAGGTGCTGGGCCACCCACCCTGCTGGGGCTGGAGCTGGTGCTGGTTCCTTCTGCAGTGCTCTGGCTTTTCAGCAGCGTGCAGAGGCTGGCTCTGGTCTTCTGGAAAGAAAACCCCCAAATTCACGTGGGCTGTGTGCAGGAGGAGGAGAGGAGCTGCTCTGGAAGGTCCCCAGCAACACCATGAATCTGTGACACAAAAATGCCCAGCAGTAGAACCAGCGCTCAGCTGAGCTCAGTACCTGAGGGGCCTCCTGGACTTTTAAGCTGGGTTTGTTACCAGTGAAGGCATTCACTCACCAAGGTGCCAGGCAGCATTTTCTGATGGGTTCACCCACTCTTTGCTTGAAAAGCTGGTTGCCCTTCCAAGAAGGCAGCTGCTGTGAGCAAGGGCAGGAGCTGCTCCTGCCCACTCTGCTGGCTGCAGCTTGGACAGGTTCCTGGTCTGCTGGGGCCATGCAGGAGTCTCCTGGAGTCTCCTGGGCAGAGCTGGGACTGGGCAGGTTTGGTCATCGAGTGCCCCTGAGCTCCCAGCCTGGGGCAGTTCAGTGCAGAGCCCTAAGCCAGCTCTAGAAACACTCTAATTAGAGGCTCTGCCAGGGCTAATCAGCCATGCTGCAAGCTCACAGTAGCCCTGGCACAGTGTTGTGCTTATGTGGCTGCTCCCGGCTGAGGCTGGGCTCTTTAGCTCAGTTACTGGCTAATCCCAGTGTTGGGAAACAGTGTTTGTATTATCCTGGGACTGAAACGAGCCTTTTCTCCCTCACTTTGCAGAGAAGTTGCACACAAGTAAACTCGGCTCATGCCTCGTGTGTCAGCAGCAAGCAGAGGCCACAGGGGTGAGTGATGCCCCATTACCCACACTGACCTGCATCCTCTGTCCCTCCTCTCCCACGGGATGCACTTCAGAGGGAGCAGCAGCGGTGGCAGTTTGACTGGCAGGGATTTGGGGCAAGTCAGTGACAGNCGGCCAGCAGCTGCTCTTTGCTGCCGTGGCCCGAGACCAAGCAACAAAGGACAAATTCATGGGGCCGAGGGCGGCTCTGTGGGCTGAGCACACTGGTGCATTGTGGAGCTGGGAAGCTTCTGGCAGTGGGTGCCGACCACCTTGTGCTGTCCGGGACCACCTTTGCTCACAGGATGCTGCCGAAGGCTCCCGGGATTCGTTTCCATGGAGCGCTGTTTTGCAGCCAAGAAACCAGAGAAACCCCCCAGTGTCCTTCAGAACCACCCCACGGAGAGAAACAGCTGCTGGGAGCTGAGCTCTCAACAGAATGGGAGCTCACAATAATTTTGCCTTTTTTTTTCCCCAAGTGTTTTAAGTCTAAATCAAGTTTCTTGCAACCCATTTTGGCTGAGTGATGGTGGAGCTGAGTGAAAGCGAGCAAGGATGCAGCTCTGCTGCCCTTCCCTTCCCAGGCTGTTACAAATCATCAGATGGGCTGACTCCAGACACGTTGGACCTTTTCTCGACCTTCCCCGTGCTCGGGGTGTGGATCCAACGTTCTGAGGGCCACATCCAGCACCCTACAACCATCTCTTCACTTCACTTTGGAAATGAGCTGTGTCAAGCTGCTGTCNAGCCAGCTCTTGACTAAATCCCGAGGCACCGCATCCCGTTGGGACAGAGGGATGGGTTTGTAGCGCTGGCCTCAGCCCAGCTGCTCTCCTAGTCCCAGACAGAAGCCCGAGTTCAAACATCTGTGGCATTTGCTTTGGGTGGTACCGAAGCTGAAGGCCAAAAGCCATCCCCTGACTGGCATGTCACGACAGCTCGGGGGTGCATAAGGAGCCCGTNAAAGCAGTTTATGTTATTAAATACTAAATATGACTGCACAGGAACCCCTGTGGGATCACCCTTGACGAGAAATGATGTTTGAAATGAGGGAGACCTGGTACCGGCCGCCTCGTGCACCGGTCACGGATAATTGGCAGGAACAGGGAAAGTGCAGTTGCGGGTGCACAGAGCAAAGGGCAGAGGATGGACTGTGACAAACTGGCAGCTCAACGTGTGACAGGAGGGGAGAGGAGGGAGAGGGAGAGGAGAACTGGAGCATCTTCTGGAACTCAACAAAGCCGGTGCTTACATACCCATGGGTTTCTCTCCTGCAATGTGCACTTTGGTCAACTGACTCTTGATCTTTTCTACTGCAGCAGTGCCAGAAATCTGGCAAGAAGCCAAACTGGCAAACCCAAGTCTCTTGTTTTCTGAAATCCCAACAGAAGCCTACCTCAGTTTCAATGGAAAGGGGAGGAAGCCTCCCTTTGCTGCAGGACTCAAGCACAGGGATAGGTGTTGCTCCTGTCAGTGTATCAGGCTCTAACTGAGCAAACGGTAACACGTTTTACTGGCCTTGGAGTTGTCTGGTCTAAAAGTACTGATTTGATTCTGACATGAAAATCCATTAAGGCCCCTGACACAGGGGGATTGGCAGCACCCGGCATCCTCGTGGCCGCAGGATGCTCTGGGGCTGGTATGCTGCACCTGGCCCAAGCCTGGAGGGCAGGAACAGGGTCCTTTGGGTTTAAAAGAAACCACGGCAAATATCCAATAACTTGTAATCCTGTCCCACTGCAGGTTTCACACCAGTTTTTGCAGGAGTAGGACCTGGATTTGCTGCACTCCTGAGCTCAGGGTGTTCCCCTGTATTCAGGGAATGATGCAGAGTCTGATTAGCAGCTGACAGGCAGCTTTTGGGCCTCCCCTGAAACAATCGGTGTTTAGGGCTTGACCGCAAGGATTCGGTGTGAGATAAGCTTCCCAGAGCGGGGCCAGGACTGAAGTAATAACTGAGTTAAGTGTGAGGTGGTGAATAAGACACATAAGGATGAGTCACAGCAGCTGGAGGCAAAGCCGCTGCCCTTGGGAAGGAGGAAAAAGGCTCCTCCGTGTCTCCTCCACTGCCTGCCAGCCATGGGACCGGGCTCTTTGAGTTGCCAGAAGTGGATTTTCCAGAGGGAACGGCTGGGGAGGGACCTCCCCAGGGGCACAGCACCCCGAGTCCCGCTGCAGCCTGCCCTGGGTGCGTGGGCGCAGGGCTGGGTACCAGCCCCTCCTGCGCGGCCGTTGGCGTTGAGTTGGCTCCGGCTGCACCAGCGGAGCCGCAGCCGCTTCGGCCTCGTCCGTGCCAAGGCCGGGGCTTGCGGGGGAGGCACAGAGTGAATTCAGCACATGGGGCTGTGCCCAGCAGCGTTCCCTGCCTCTGGAAGTCAGGTGTCTTCCTCTGGAAAAAGTGAATTTATTTGCTGCTGTGTTGCGTGAGTCGTACGCTCCTGATGGGATGGGGGGGCGGCTGTTGCCGCCTCGCTTCACTTCTGTTGAATTTCCAACTTCCTTTAATTTTTTATCGATTTGTTTGGTCGCTGCTCTCAGTCGAGATGGCTCCAGGAGAAGGGGAAGAAAACAAGTGGTTATTTTTAGAAACTAAAAAGAGTTCAACCCGAGGCAAATACAATTACTTCAGGTTGCACGCAGCCTTCTGAGCAGCAAAGAAGAAATATTTTCTAAATAGCAAATGCCCCAAAACCCAAGGCTGTGAAGCCACTGGGCCATGAGAGCATCACTTAACCCTTTGAGGAGCACGCTGAACTCCGTGGGTGCAGGAGGTGGTGCTGGGTGCCTGCTCCAGCCCCCCCCTGCGTTGCACACACAACCCCCAGCCCACCCAGGTCCCCAGCACAGGGAGCGGAGCTGTCGCCGCTGCTCCTGCCTAAGCCCCTCTGCCTCTTCCAGCCCGGCCTCTGTCCTCTGGGGTATTTTTCTGCTTGAAGGAGCCTCCCGGATGCTATTCCTGGACCAGTTTTAGGGTATTTGTTGCCCAAAGCTTCTGCTCGGGTTGTTTCTGGAGACATCGTGGCTTGGGAAGAGGAGAAGGGGTGGGAGAGAGACTCCTTGGTTGAAAGCCTGAGCTCTGTAATTAAGCTGAACAAGAGACTCTGAGCTCAATCTCTGTTTCTCTTGCTCTGCCTGGGTGAACACAAAGAGGAGAAAAGGACTGAGCCAGACAATTAAACAAGCAATAAAATCGCTCAGAGAGGTCCATGGAATGATTTTTCCTTGACACGCTCGCCCCCAAGAAGTGCCACATGCCCTGTGTATAAATAGCAGCTGCCCAGACTTGCTTAATCATCCCATTGTTGCTTTATGATATTAATTAAACATTCCTCCGGCATTGTTCGCATCCTAATTAAGCCGGGAACTTAGAAAAGCCGCTGAAGAAACCCAACAAGTGTGCGCTGGGGGATGCACAACCCCAATTTTTGTGCAACTGTTTAAAACAAACCAACCAACCCCACCGAAGTTGCGGGAGGCGTGCGGTTAAAAGCGGGTTTCTTGATCTACATCGCCG
>VWZY01005696.1:310216-327039 GCA_013399075.1 Chloroceryle aenea | reverse complement strand
CGCCGACGCCCCCGCCCGCGGCCGCTCGTCCTGCCTGGTCCCGGCCACATCTCTGCGGTTTCGGCAGCACTGGTGCTGCTCGGCGCCAGGAATGGTGCTTCGGCTCCCTGAGATGTCCAACTGCTCCAACGCTGTCTGGACCTGGAGGAGTTTCAGCTCCTGCAGTGCGCCCATCATGCAGTTCATCTGCTCGTGCAGCCCGTCTCCGACCTCCTTCATGGATAGCTGCGGAGGGAAGGGAGCAGACGTGAGCCAGTGTCCCCAGCAGCCAGGAGACGGCAAGAAAATGTTGACCAAAGGGCAGGAGGGTTGGGCTGAGCCCAGCCCTCCCGAAAAGCCACCTCTTCCTACTGACTCTACACATCCTACCTGTGTTACACCCATTTCAGGGAACAGCAACCTGTTTTTTTCTTGGATCTTTCTAAGGGTTTCCCTTTAGGAATGAGAGGAGCTGACAGGAGGAGTGGATTTATTTATTTATTTGGTTTTGATCTGACAACAACAATAAGTAGTCTGAGTTTCCATTAATTGCTTGGCAGAATCCCAAGGCGTAGAGGTAGGAATGGTTTTGGCTGCCACAGTTTCACATATTCTTTTGCTTTTGTGTCTTTTGTGCCCTGTAAGTAACTGAAATCAGGAGTCAGAATAATGAACAGAAATGCCTTCCAGGGAGGACTTTGTTTCTCTACCTAAAGTGCTCAAGTAAATGAAACATAAGTCCCAGTAAGAACCACTGTTACTATTAACGTGTGCTCAGCTCTCAATGCCCTCATTACGAGCACCTCTCACCAGAGGACAATCAGAGACATTTCAGTGCACTTGAACTTTTGTACAAACCAACCAACGAGCTCTAGAATCACTCTGGGGTAAACGAGCGATCTTCTCGATTCCCAAACTAGGACCTTTAGTAGCAGTTCTGCTTTACACCTGAACTTTGCTGTAAAGATTGAACTTTTAATACGAGATTTAAAATTAGCAAGTTGTTTTGGTCGGTTTGGGTTTTTTCCACAGCTTCTGAGCCCCCCCACCCCCTTTCTCCTTTGCTCTGTTGCTTTCTTTGTCTCATGTAGGATCTGGATCATATTCCCAAAGCGGCATCATAAAACAAATGGACTGTACTTTCCAGCAGCTGCCACTTTTTTAGATTCTTTTTAGCAGGGAGGAGGAGCGGGGAATGGGAAGGAGAGGGAAAGAGCAGCAGGGGATGGCAGGGCTGGGGGTGAAGACGTGTCACGCTGAGGTAAGGTGGTTTGCAGAAGAGATTACCACTGTCTAGGAAAAGCCTCAGCCTACGCTGTCATAAACAGTTTAACAGGCTGCCATGGGTTTTGTACAGAAATCCATCTCCAGCTTCAGGTGAAAAAGAAAAGATTCATTTTATGGTCGGCTTTACATTGTCAAGCTTTAATTTTTTTTACATTTCCTTAATTCTAACCAAGTTAGTTCAGTTACCTGCTCTGTTTCCCTTTCTGTACGTGGATCTGAGCAGTGAGAAAGAGTAGTGGGTGAAAAAATGGAAATATCCTCTGTAACAATCTGGCTCCATGAGTGGAGAGCTCCTCAACAGTTTCTGACCACAAATCTCCTTTTCAGAGCCCAGAACCCCGGAGCAGCCGTCACGTTGCAATGGCTTTTCACAGCCTCACTCCCAAGGAACTCATCACCCACAATGAGCGTGCAAGCTGTGAAGGTACAGAAAACCTGCTCAGCTTCCTGCTGACACTATCAAGTGTCTCCAGCTATTTCATTCTTTAACCTCAACAAATAAACCTCTACTTCAGCAGACAGGCAAAACCCACCCCGCTTACTGCCCGACCCAGCCCCCGGGTTTCCCGTACCAAAGCTGGGCCATATGCTCTACAAGCCTCAGACAAAACTATCACCTTACCTCTCCAGATTTGCTGTAATGCTTCTCGTCCTAACCTTTCTCGCCTTATTAATGGAAGGCTGTTTTATCTGGGGCTTTGCAAAAAGCTGGCTTTGGAGCCAGGCTGGCCCCTCATTGGCCGCCTCCCCCAAATCCCCTGCCCGGCGCAGGGCTGTGATCACGCTGCGGGGAGGGACGAGGGTCCTGCGGTAATGACTGGGCTGATCAAACCCTTGGCATATGCTGGATGGCTCCGCTGCTCACCTCATTGATTCAATTAGCTCCCTGTGATGGGTGGTATCATTACAACGCCTGTCTCATCCAGCAAGGCTCTATTAAGCATTAAAATTTCATGGGCAGCGTTTATCGTCGGCGCGGTCGCTGCTCAGGGGCAGATCCTGTCTCCCCATTGCAAGGAAAGACCTGAGCCCCGAAAGCTCAGCTGCCAGTGCTTTTCCTTCTGAACAAAGGAGCTGGTTCTGCCAACTCTGGCACCAGCAAGGAGAGCTTGAGCCACCGGAGCAGGAGAGGAGATGCTTTTGTCTGTAGAAACACCTTCCCATAATAAGGGACTATGAGGTTTGGATGCTTTGTCCCCTGACATTCAATGCGGGGCTGAGCCATCCCCCTTGCAACATGGGGGGGGTGGGGGTGGAAAATGGGGGCTTTTGGGACATGATTCACCTGTCTGGTTTCAGCAGCCTGCGCTGGGGTGGGATGAATCCTGCCCTTTGGACTCTGCCTCTGGCAACATGAATCCCACTGTCAGGAAGAGAGCTTTAAAGATCCTGATGCTTTTAACTGTGCTTACAAACACTGCAAAAAATGTGGGTTGTGCAAGCTAAAAAATGAAGCAAATCAACTGCCTCTGCTTTATCTTCTGCTCTTGATGGGATCTGTTCAATCTCTTACAGAACTGGAGAGTGAGTGAAACCCAGCCCAAAGTGAAGTCACCGACTGATGACCAAACAGTCTGCAGGGGCTTGGATTTCATCCACTGGTAATTACCCTGTGGTAATTAAGAGTACTCAGGCTGGAGAGGAAACTCTGGAGGGAAAAAAAAAAGAGAAGGTTCTTCCCCAGCCACGCTCTCCTCTTTGTCAAGAAGATCTCAGTTCTCTTGAGTTCAGACTCTTAAGGCTCTCCAGAAAAGGAATGGCTTCTCGCAGAAGAGAGGCCACCACCCTGGCAAAGGTTCAAGACCAAACTATCTGGGGTGCTAGAGGGGAAATAGTTTCTGCAAATAATCCAGCAGATTGGGCTGCAAGTCCAGCAGATGCTCTGACTACAAGGTGATGGGAGCTCAAGGCTGAAGGGAGAACCCTCGTAGACTCGCTGGCTCTGTGGTCACAGACTTCACCTAGAAGGAACTGGAACCTGTGGCAAAGTGAAGTGTAACTTCAAACAGAGCATAAATGTGACAGAAAATCCCAGAGAGCCTTAATTTGGCACGGAGAGAGACCCTGACCGTACTTGCTGGGGTTATGCAAGTGACATTATGTAAGCTGGGCACCACGGGGCATCGCGAGATGTTCTGTCTTGTGCAGATTTGTGAGCTGCAAATCCCAAACCAGTTGTTGAATCAGCCCCACGCTCAGTTGCATGCGGAGCAGAGTGCAGGGGAAATGATGTTTGCTGCAAAACTTCAGGTCTTGCTCATCAGCATCTCCCTCACGGTACCTGCTGAGCTCTGCTCAAGGTGCCCAAAAACGTCAGGATTTCAAGGGACCCCGGGTGTCTAATTTGAGACACTTTGTGCTTTGATACAAGAGGTTGTTTGGCTTCCAAGAAAAGCCAAATTAGAGCTGTGATGACTTGCAGATGTTCAGATTAATCTCTATAAAAGTTAAAAATCAGAAGCCTCAAACTGCATCTCGTTATTATCCCTGAAACTTTTGCAGACCTAAAAATTGGCATGAAAAACTTTTAGTCTAATGCTGAACAAGCCAACACAGAGGCCTTTTCAAGCAAGGCAAGTACACGCAGGGCTGAGGGCAGCTGGGATGCGCGGGTTCCACCTCAGCAGCTGGGATTCAGTGTGTGATGTTCAATGTTCCTCCCCCAGCAGTGAGGTGTTAGCTCCAGACCAAGCCTCCTGTGAAGGCACGAACAAGGCAGCTCTGGTGAAATCCTTCTCCAAAGCAAAGCTTGCTGAAACTACAGCCACCCTGGAAACCACTGTGGAAACTGGAGGGGAAAATTCAAAAGCTTCCCGAGCACTTTCAGATGTTCCTCAAGGAACAGGCAATGGGAGGGGAAAAACGAAACCAAACCCAACAAACAGTGAGCATCTTGCAAAAGTGGCAGAGCTCGAACATGGAGACCTTGGAAATCTCCCTCTGTGAGTAGCAAAGGGATGGATCACTTTGTAAGCTGTGCCTTTTTAACTGCGGCCTCCAAATCCCTATTCCCAGGACCACAACCTCAGTGGGTTTACACAGTTTATCAATCAGTGACCTTTCACCACTGATTAACACAGCAGGACAGCCTGCCCCAAGGAGCCTCCTCCAGCAGCTACTGGCATTTTATCAGACTGAAAACTAAATACCTGGGACTACAAACAAGGAGATTTCACTTGTCACTTCTTTACCTCTGAAGCAGGAAGTGACTTTTTTAGCTCACTTTGGCAACTAATGGTTTGCTATTTGCACCTACATTCACCGAGAACTCTGCTGCCATCCGTGCCCTCGAGGCCCAGCTGTTGGTATCTCCAGCCCATCCACACATCTGGCCTGCCCAGGACTGCAGCAGCTTTGTGATGCTGCCGGGAGAGAAGGAAAACCCAGTGAACAAGCCAGGGCTTTCAGCTGAGCACAGAGATGTGAGGAGTGCCCTGAGCCTGTTTGTCCTAACGAGGAGGAAGACAGATGTCCAGCTCGCAGGCAGAAGAAACGTGGAGAGAGGAAGTTATTGCTAAGAGGACAGGAAAGAACAAATGGCAAATAGCCATTCTTAATAATAGTGCTGATAGGCAACTGAACAGCAACAAACAATTGGTATTTAAAGAGGATGACATAAGAGAGACTAAAATTATTTCAGAACTGCTGAGCTGATCATATTGTTTCTGTGTTTTCCTTTGGGTCACTGGCTAGATTAATCTTCAACAAGCCTGCAATTGTGGCTGGGCACAACTCTTGGGAGCGCGCTGCACGGTTCAGAGAGCTGCTTTCCAGTGTCACACTGCACCTTTCCTTCCCTTCCCCTGATGGATGCTGAAGGCCTGCAATCTTCTTTTTGCCCTTGCATTTTATCACAAGCATTTCAAGACTCTTTTTTACCTCTCGTCTCTCCAGAGTATTTTAGGTGTAACTGAGGATGTTAACGGTGAGCTCACAGCTTATCTGAAAGAGGAAGGATGCTAAATGTTACCAAATAGTAATTTTGGTTTTTTCCCAATAGTTTGAATAGATTTCAAAGGGGTGTTCACCATGAAAGACACAGCTCACATCACTCAGCCATCTTCCTTACTCGACTGCTGGCCTTTCCATCACAGTGATATTGTTATTGTTCTGTGCTTCCCCATTGCACTTGCTGTGGTTAAAGGCAAATTAGAAAATCAGTTCTCCACAACCAGGAAATAAATGAACCAAAAAGAACTTCAGGCTTCTGCTCCCAGCCCTGGGATAAGAGCCATCACAGACTGACCATTGAAGGTGGGGGTTAAAAGTGTCAGCTTTCAGCCCAGTGGTCCCCTCACGGGGGGATCTGCTTTTCAGTGTTTCTCAATACATGCAACTGGGAGTCTAAAGAATCCAGCATCATCCTCAGGAGTCTTGTCTGGAAATAAACACGTGGACAAAGCCTGGGACTGTTCTTTCTCTCCCCAGGTGATATGTGACAGGATATCCTCTGTCATGCTACTCTTGTGCAACACCAGGGAACAAGATTCTGTGATAACAACCCAAGTTTCTAATGCTCTCTGGAGCAGCACGGGGTAAAGCCACCCTTAAAGGGACCATTTTATTGTCAGAGACACGCATGGAGCTGCGTGTTTCCACCTGTTGGAGTTGTGAGCAGTGACGTTAGCCCTTGAGGTCTGCCATCTGTGCCTCAGTCTACTGCAAATGACAAGAGCTGCTCCCTCAGAAATAGCAGCAGCAGTAATGAAAACACAGCAGACTCCTCTTCCAGCACGACACAGTTACCGGAATAGGACCCAGTGTGAGACAAGAGTAAAAATAATTGGCTGTATTCTTCACTCAGACCGAATGTTCTATTCCTGCAAGATATTCATAGCAAGAAACATTGTCTACCAGGACATAAATTAATGCAGGAAGGGAGTCAGCCTCTGTCGAACTCAGTAATTCGATGCGTTATGACAAATGTGCAGGGAGAACATTTGAAAGATCAAGTCAGAATGGTGGCTTTTGTTTTAAATACCTACTGCAATACTTCTCCTAGAAAAAAAAAGCAAGAGAAGGCCCAGAAATATCCTGGATCCTTCAAGAAAGACCAAAGGACACAAAGTGAAGTTGCAACTGAAGTCACTAACCCGACTGGGACCCCCAGCCATACAAACCCCAAGTGAAAGGTGAACCTGCCCCATGAACTCGCCAGTCCTGAGCCAGATAAGTGATTTATTTTTACTGTGGAAGAGCCTCAAACCCCCAATCTCACGGGGTGCATCCTGACGTTCCTATGCACAGTGCAAAGCCCGTGTCAGAAAGCTGGCGGAGGTAATGCCATCCGCAGCGTGACGCAGGGAAATGAAATTCCTCTCTGCTAATCCCCGAGCAAGACAACTCTTGTTAAATCTGATCTTTCAGCTGGGATCCCATTCTGTAACTCGGAGAGCAGACATCCCATTTCTGTGCCTCAGAATGATGCTTGCGGACTCCAAATCCAGCTGCCATAGTCAAGAGGACTTTGGGGATGGGGATTAATTGCATTAATGGAAGATTCATGAGCTGTGTGGCACATATCACGACCGCCATACGAAGGACAGGTGACAGGAGTGGAGAAGCACAACTTATTCCACACTAGGCCTAGAAACCAGCGCTGTGTGTTCTCACAAACCACGTCCATAACTCTCCGGGGGTTTTCCAGAGGAGGTGAACAAGATCTTCTCTATTCTCTACAGAGTGTGAGGTGCAGGGAGCTGGCAGGGCTTGTCCGGAATGGCTCCCCAGGCTGGTGTCAGCACCGGGACGAGGACCCCAGCTCCAGCAGTGAACCCGACTGCAGAGCCACCTCCGATCCCACACCAGGTTGGGATGAATGGCTGTGTCAGCTGAGGCTCTCCTGCGCGTGGAAGCTTCTGAATGAATTCCAATCAAAGGGACACCACACATGCCAGAAACGATCAGCTTACAATGGAAAACACGCAACTGGAACAGGAGATCTCTCACTGACTGAAACGGGTCAGATTCAGCCCTGGGAGCCACGGCAGAGCTGGCAGAGCCTTCCCAGAGGTAAGGCAAAGACTGGTGTAAGCACGCCCGGACCCACGCTCATCCGTGAGTCGTCTGGCAAAGCCCAGTGTGATCTCAGTGCAGAGGCTGCGTGTTGAAATGTTGGGGCACAGCAGCCCAAAGCAAGCGTATGAGAATTTAAATATTATTCTCATACACAAAGCAGGAGAAGAATAAAAAAAAAAAAAAAAGAAGAGAGCTGGAATCCTCAAATCCCACACTGGTAGAGGATAAAGTTGCACTTGGAGATAACCCTTCCCTGGGAACTGGGAGCTGTGCCAACATCCGCTCTTTTTTGAGAAAATCCCCTCCTCAAAACCAGCCAAAGGCTGCAGCAGTTCGCACCCAGACAGACTAAACTTTTAATCAAATGCCTTCTCTCACACACTACACTGACCAGGCTCAGCAAGCCTGGTTCTTCCAACGGGGCATTTCTGCAGAGACACTCGCTCTGGGGTCCCTCCCACCCGACCAGAGCTGCTCCTTGGACATCGTGCAAGCCACGGTGTTTCTAAGCTTGTAACAGTGCCCTGGAACCAGGCTCCTGTTTGGCTGTACACAGGGTGGCTCATTGTCTCGATCTGGCCAAGTCCTTCCCACCATTCCTCCCGCATGATTTGTGGTTCTGGTGCATTTACTGTCTGGAGGCATGACCTGCCCAGTAATGAAGAAAGTGGTGAAGAATCAGGGTCAAGAGGTTCAGTTCCCACTCACCATGCAATGCAGATGGTCCCAGCTGTCTATAGCACTGCTTGCTGGTCTTTAAAGGAACATTAATCTATTTTAATTCCAGGCTATCTTGAAAGTATTGATCTTTAAAAGCTGTTATTGCTCAGGATATCATTCATGGTTATTTTAATTAACACTCTTCTTCTACCTTCACCAAATGCAATCTTCAGCTCACTGAAGTTGCTGATGAAAGGGATTGTTTCCAACAGGGGCTGTAAGGCAGAGGGTCCCTCCAGCTGTCACCCTGCGGGCTGTCCTGGCACGCTCGTGCTCACAACAGCTCCAGCACTGCACTCTGATACCCTGGGAATTTGTTGTCGAAGTAAGTTTTTGAGTAACAAAAACTGGGGGGTGGGAGGGGGAAAGAATGTGAACATGTGAAGATCCAGGCTGCTTTCAGTTCAGTTGTGAGTAGTCCTACTGAGGGTGACAACTGCCCCTTCCCAGGTATCTAAACATATCCAAGCATAGGGATAAATCTTGGCCAGCCTAAGGTCTTGGATTATTAATATATAAAAAAATAAATCACATTTTACAATTAAAAAAATAAATAAACCTCTTTGTGCATTACAACAAGGGTACAAACAAATACAAAATTTCTGATTTGAAGGATTTTTTGGATTTTAAGTGTGAGGGATATGCCTCCTTTTCCTATATATTCAAATTCTTTAGAAGTTATGGTGTGTGCTACAAAATAGGCACGTTTTGGACTGGCAAGTAAAGGAGAAATGTTTAGCCTTTTGTCAAAAATGACACTGATTTGTTTAGAGGACAAACCAGGGACTTAGGAACCTTATTCTAAGCATGCTCTTTGGAAAGTTGCTCTTTTTACCCATCTCCCTTTCCAGCTCGAGTTGAGATCTTCTACCAGGTTACGTTGTACATGTCCTGGATCACAGTTGGCATTTCATTCATCGCACCCAGGTACAGTACACCCGTGACTCTCATTTTCCTTTGTTTTAGTTTCTCTCCCAGCTCCTCTGCTTGCCGAGGAAACCCTGGCTGTGCTGGCAGGTGAACCGTGGCCGGTTGGAAACGCCGCTGCCCAAGCCCCTGTCCCGCAGGACACGGCCAATGTGCAGCTCAGCGCTACCTCCAGCGACTGCGAGTCCCGACCCTGCCCTGGCACAGCTGGAATTTCGGGTGTCTCTGCCGTGACTCAAACGCTGCTGTCGCTTCCACGCGGAACCTTTCGGGCACCGCAGGCAGGGCAGCGCTGCTCTGGGTGAGCCCAATTTGTAAAACTCCACTTTATCCGCTGAAATCAACACCCCCAGTAAATCCTAAACCGGGAAGCTTTTTGTGCTTTGAGAAACTTGACCCACTCGTTTCTGCTCTGCCTTTTCTCCCCCTTTTGTTCTCATTATCTATTTCAGCGCACCACGCTCCGCTCCCCGGCCAGACCAGACCTGCTAAAGCCCTGGAGACCGATTTTGGGAAGTATCAGTTTTTCCTACCAACCCACCCCCTGCAAGCCCCGTGTACCAACACCACCGGCGGGCTGGTGGACAAGCCCCAGCAAGTTGAGCGAGTGAGGTTCCACCGTCTGAACAGGAGCGGGAGGAGGGAGAAACCAGCGTTGATTTATGACAAAGGGTTTGCTATTAAAGAAAAAGTATTTTCTGGGGGTACCGAAGGTGGCAAGCGCACGCGCCACGGTCTCGATTCCCTTCAACTTGTTCCCAGCAGAGATTTCTGTGGGTGTTTCTTTGATTTCTGATCTTTNGAAGGCGAGTCCCTCCCGGGGGGAGCTGCGCGTTGTCACCTTGGGGGATGGATGTCCCGGGGCTCCCCTCGAAGGTGGCAGGACCAGAGGCACTGAGCTGGGCACAAAACCGTAATCAAAACGCCCCTCTCAGGAATCGCGCGTGTTTGTAGAGACCTGCACGAAACAGGTGTCGAACATTCTTAGCACGGGTTTATTTTCAGAACAGCAGTGTTTTCCTCACCGTGTTCTACAGGCAGTGTCTGAAACCAGAGGTGCCGAGGCACACGGCAGCCCCTGGAAACTCCCTGGACGTGCGGGGTGATTGTCAGTGCTGCAGATGCACTGCTCTAAGGGCAGGATTTTTTTTTTACCTTGGATCAACAATCTCTGGCATTGCTTCTCACCACGGGAAATCAAACAGATGGACAAATGAGCCAGGAGAAAATACAAGCGCTTTTGTATCATCGGGCTGTATACCTGCATTGGGCTTGGAAGGGTTTGTGGTTTTTCCCAGTGTTTCTCACATATATATGTATTTTATATATGTGCAAAATATGAGTTTAGGTGCAAAATGTGGTGTTTGATGCTGAGTCCCCTCTAACGGGTTAGTGAGGTTTGCCTGAATCATTCCACAGAGGTAAAGAACTTGACAGGATGAGAAATACTACTTTGTGTTTTGAAATTTGGGATGAAAAAACATAATTGCTTGCTTTTTCCCCATAAATGTGAGGACTGTCAGTGACTGACTAAAAGCTTTGCCTTTACAGGTGTTTATTTTTTTGAAGGAAAACATTTTTTTAGAGTTGGTAATAGGATTTTGTTTGTAGAAATCAACCTTGGTGTTCTTGAAAGCTGACCTTTCTGTCACAAGCCAATTTGAATAAGAAATTTCCCCTCTGCCCTTTCAAGTACATGTTTGGGAAACACTCTGGAGTTAACATTCATTGATCCTTCCCACATCTCGGTCAAATTTCCCATCTCTTTATGCATTTCAAGGTTTCCATTTCCTACCTATTAAAGAAGCATCTCTCTTTGAGGATCTGTAGAATGTGGGGCAGTAAACACATGAAAGAACTGTTAATCAAATGCCTTTACTCGCTTCCAACGGGGTATGCTGCGATGCGAGTGGGACACCTGCCAGTCTTGAGCCTGTCTTAAAGTCTAAGCCAACTAGCCTAGCTATAATGGTTTTTTTTTCTTGAAACCTGGCTGGATTTGTTGGCCAGCTGGTTGTTCCCCGTGGCCCAGGGTTGGGGTATGTATGTCCCCAGCCTACTCAAGCATATCAAGTGTCATATGGCAGGTTTGAACAGACAGTCGGCGGTAAAAAGTCAAGAAGATGGCACCACACGGAGGATAGAAACTGAAACGCCTGCCTCCGCCGATTATGAATGGTGCAGGGAATGACCCAACTTCCCTTTCCTCTTTCTGGATCCTTGTGCCAGAAAAGCCACAGTCTCGGAGTCCAGGTTTCTGTGCAGCTTGGGCGGCTCAAGACCTTTATTGGTTTTCTGCTGCTGGTAGCGTGGTTTTATAATTTATTGTATTATCTCAGTTCTGTAAAGTAACACACAGACACTGCTGCTTCCCTGCAGCGTGGCACCGAAGCTAAAACACCCATGGCATTTTCTCTTCACGTTTGTAATACGTCATCCTAGGTCCAGCTGGTTTGAGCTGAAAACGGGCTGTGAGCTCAGTTTATTCAAGCCCGCTTTAACAACAGTAGTTTTAGGTATTCTTTTACATTTGGTAGGGAGTAGATGAAGGGGGGGGGCATTGAGAGGAAATGACTCTTCTGTTCTCCCAGAGTAACTGTGTCTAGACAAAGTAGACCACTGGTGAGCACTGCGGCTTTGGCATCTTGAAAAACTGCATGAAATCAGAGCTGGGATTACCCCAGGTGCAGAGTGCTCACCCCAATGTTTTCTTTACAATATCTATATTTTTTATTATTATTATATAATCCCTGAACTTATTTCAACTGATGCTTTTCACAGCACTTTGACTCTTCCAGTGAAAAAAAAAAAAAGAGATACAAAAGTTACATACAATTACTTGAAGCATCAAATCTCAGTTAAACAATATTGGATTTTCCAGCACGTCTAGCACGCGGGAGGCCAACTGCACACGTACGTGGCAATTGGCAGATGTTGTGTTCCAGAAAGCTCCTGGAACACTTGTGAGACACTCAACTGTGTGATCTGCTGGCAGATGAACAGGGAAGAGTTTTTAGCCTCTGTCTGGCTTCAGTTTAAGGTCTTCTTTTTGATCCATCCTTCAGCCTCCGGGGCTGCTCATGTCCCATGAGGCTGATAAAGGAGTTCATGAGCATAAAATAAAGACCAGAATATTCATGTGTTCCAAACTCTGGGGAACTTGCAAGAGAAGACAGAAATCTGAACTACTTTCTCAGAAGCATTTCTGTACTAAGCACCATTTTTCTCTTCTGTGTAGACAACTGGTTCAAAGCAGCATCGACACTTCATGCCAGGCCCTGCACTCCTTCCACGCTGCCGTGGTGCAACCCATGAGCAGATGGTGCAGTGCAGTGGAAAATCAGGTCTCCAAGAAAAGACAGAGTTGAGAATAAAACACCCTCAAGCAGAAAACTCCATGGCTTATTTTAGGGTAAAATGAAAAACTGAGATCCTTGAGCGAAAAAATAGACGATGCCTGCAGAGTGGTGTATTCCGCTTACATGAACTGCTTCATTCCTTCCCATTTGAGAAAACATCCATCCCTTCACAGCTGAAGGCTTATCTCATTTGTTGTCTTTCAGTTCATTGATCTGGTTTCTCAGAGCTTTCACGTGACTGTTCTTTGCTGCACTAACAATCACGGGTATTGCTGAATTTTCTCCCATTTTTACTTTCTCGCGTACTGAAGGCAAACCTTTCAGAATTCCTTCCCATCTGAGCTGCAGCGTGACCTGAATTGCACCCATCTGTCTTTAAATCCATTGGGGCATAAACATCCAGCCAAAACAGGTAAGAATACAATGTCAAAACTTTAATTCTAGTTTTATATTTGTATATGAGGAGGCAAATTACCCCTGAAAATGTCACCATTTCTTCCCGTAAACTTAATTTATTGTACACAGACCCTGCAGGCGTGGCTGTTAGAGTTCCTGATGTGCCCCCACCTCTAAAGTCAAACATTTAGCTCTGTTCCAGACAAATTCCAGCTCCTGACAGTCCTCTGCTTGCACTGGAGTACCAGGAATAAGTACCAGGGTAGGGAAATCCTTGTGCATTCCCTGTGCTGTCTTGTGTTAAAGAATATTGGATTACATCTCGGCTGGCTGCATTTTGGTGACCTAGTTCCTGTTCATAGTAGCTGAAAAATAATCTAGCAAACCTCGGTATAAATGCATATCTGCGATTAAAATGGACTGATAGTTATTTATCTGGAGGAAAAATACAGAAGCAAACTACAGGCACTTCTCACTGGTAGCTGGTCTGAACTGGTAACCCGGTGTTTGCTTTCTTTTTCTCTGCAGCCACATCTGGGCATGCATCTGCAGTGACCCCCCCAGTATACTTTAGGTTTAATCTGATATTTGTGGAGCTCTTCTGGATCCTTCTGAAGGAAATGCCTGACAAGGAAGCAAACCTCTTCAGCAGAAGGGCATTGAAATGAGGGCACTGTAAGAGCCCATCCATCATCATCTTTATTATTTATAACAACTGCTCGCACCAGCCTTGCTGGAAAAGGTCTTGGACTTTGCCAATTACTGCAACAACAAGAAGATTCTGCTGCCCTGAAGACTTGCTCCTCATTGGTAACTTGCCATCCAGCTTTTTTTTTTTCTTTCCAAAGGGAAAATGAATTTGCAGGGTGCATGGAGTCAGTTTATGGTGGTGAATATGAAGTCAGTGTCTATGCAAATATCAGTGGCCCTTTCACTGTAATGTGCTTCACTGTACAGAGAACAAATAGAGTTTCCATGGCAGTGTAAACACAAACACATACCACACGCCAAAAAGTGAGTCACACGTGCTGCAGCAAACAGAGAGAGTTCACTCTCTTCATCTGAATACATCTGGGAGAGGAGGTTGAGATTATCTCGCTTTAAAAATATTTTATACATATTATGTAATCCCAGATTTGCTCTGAATAATTCTGTGTCAATCCTTTGAAGCTAAAGGAGAAAGACAAGGCAGGTGCTTGTTTACAGTAGCAATGTTCAAATCTCCCATGATTGAATTAAAATGCAGACACAAGCCAATACCAGTTCTCCATCAGCAGTTTAGCTCGGTCTGCCAGAGTTACAACAAGAATTTACCTGTCGTGAGTGAAGAGCAAGCTCCACAAAAAGAGGAGATGGATAAATCTGTGGTGACTGCTTAGTACTGGTACTGAGTACTGGTCAAGATGTTTCTCTGTATCGCATGCATCAGCCTTAGGAGAGTCAGCACAATGCAAACTACACATCGAAGGTGTGATGCAGACCTCTCCCTTGCTGCTGGGAGTTGAAGATGAGTGCTTTACAGTCTGGCATGGCAGGAACCTGACCGTGAGAATTAGCAGCGTGCACCTCACAGGAGTCCTGTAAGATCATTTACCCAAAGCTGACAGGTTTGATGTATAGATTCAGAGGAAAATGAATCTTGGATGGGATTAAAATCAAGTATGTAATGTGAGGTTGGTAACAGGGACAAAAAAGTGGTGAGCCCTGTCATGAGGGAATAAAAGGCACACGCAGTGGGTATGTCATGGCAGGACTGCAGATTCCTCTTGGCTGTGCTGACGTGTGGACGTCGACAATGTGAATTCAGTGCTTGAGAGTCACTGAGGTAAAATGAGGCCTGAAGGATGAGGTAAAATGAGGCCTGAAGGCTGCGGTTTGCTATTTATACACTGACTCACGGCAGAGTACGCAACACGCAGAGAGTTTAAACAAAGTCAGCAGCAGGTAAGATCTTCTATGGGAATAAGGGTTAAGGGAGAAACACAACCTTTCATTAGATCAACTGATAGAGCTGCAGGAGCTTGACCCAAATCTGACACAGCCCCATCAGTAAGGGCCAAAACCAAAGGGAGAGGGACAAACAATCTGCCAGTCATGGTGTCAAAAGCTTTCTCAGCAAACAGACGTTGAGCTGGTTTGGAATCCGTCCCTCCAGCATCTGATGGCAAATTAAATAAATATCTACAGCAGCAGCATCTTTCTGAATGAAGGCGATGAGTCTGTCTCATTAACAACCCACCACAGAGAACACTGTCTGTCTTCACATCACCTGGCTTGTATTGCAATGTGGGTGCAGCCTCGGGGGAGAAAAGGAAGAGGTGAGAAAAGCAGAGAAGGGGAGCAGCTCGTGGTGGTGCCTGTTTTGGGCTGTTCTCTGCCCTTCCCCCATGGGAACAGTCACTTCTGACTGCCTCCGTTGTCTGTTTAAATCACATCAATTTAAAAGGGTTAGGAGAGGCTGTATTTAATCAAACGTTTGTTATGTCCAGGTGTCTTTGTCTGTCTCCTTTCCCAGATTTATCCAGAGATAATTATCTCATGTTGGCGACTCGTTTCCCCTTGAGGACCAATGAGAATATCCATTTAAAAATTAGAAAATAATTGGAGCTAACAGAATTCTTGTGGATGGCTATCCTGTTACCTCTGCTCTGGGCCACAGTTCTCACCCCTACCATCTGCTCCATCCCCACTTGGTAGAATTAAGCCCTCCGAGCTGAAACTGTTCTGCTTTGTCCTGCGTGGCCTCACTCTTGGTTGGCACTCAGATACTTGTATGAAAAATCATATTGCTAAGAAAGAACGACTGACTGGAATTTGGCAGACTTTTTCTCCCCCGTCAGGAATATAAACATGAGGAATTTCAAAGGCGTGACAAAGCCCGTGGAACACCAAAGCCATTAAAATTCATTTAGGCTGCTTGGCAATGTACGAATAATGCCACAGTGTATGTGCTCGTACAGTAGAAGCCACTGTGGAGATTTTTCACATCCCATTGCAGTGAATGGAAGCTGCGTGTCCAGAACCTCTGAACTGCTGTGACAATAAAAGCTGAGACGCATAAAACCACCCACCATTTACAATAAGTGGTCTACCGAGGGTAGTAAGTAATGCACATACAACAGATTAACACATTTGGTCTCTGCTGAAGTGAATTCTGTGCTGTTTAATTTTTTATAGTACCTCGGCTTTTAAATCTTGTTCCTGTGTGCAGCGCAACTGGGTCGCGGACAAGGAGTGTTCAGTGAGACTCGTTTTTGTCACTAGGATGGTGGAAATAGTGGGGTCAGGACAGTGGGGTCCCTGCTCAGATAGAGGAGAGTTTAGTGGTGACTCTCTCCCAACCAAGAGCTACAGGGGACTCTGGGCAGGGGCTGTCAGCGAGCTTCTTGACGCTGTTTTGCCAACATGATCCATTTCATCCTCTTTTTGTCCTACTCATCCTCTTTTCATCCTTCTCATCCTCTTTTGCAGCATTTTCCATCACTCCTTTGCTGACCCTTCCTTTCCTCTTATGATTCCCTCTCTGTCCCTCTGCTCCTTGCTCCGACCGTCGCCTCCAGTCCTCCTCTGGCTGCTGGCCCTGTGTCTGCTCTCCCCCTGCCCTCTGACGCGCATCCAACCCCCTTCCCTCTGGGCTGCACCTTCCCACTCCAGTTGGAAGCTCTTGCTGGTGGATCTGGTGGGAAGATCTCCAGCTCTCACCGTCCCACTTCCACCCAGACCTTTTGTGCTCGGTGATTGTTGTGAAGTTAAACTTTTGTGCTTTTCACTCGACCCAAGGGAGGTCTGAAATTTGGGCTGTTTCTTAACAAATGACCCAGGGATGTCCGAATTTTGTGCTATTTCTTAAAGTAAATGACCAGGGATGTCCGAATTGTGGTGTTCAGGGAAGTGACCACCCGGGGCTGTGCGNCTCTTTCCAGATCTCATCGTGCAGGCCAAGTCAGGCACTGGCAAGACCTGCGTGTTCTCCACCATCGCCCTGGACGCGCTGCTGCTGGAGAGCCCCGCCACGCAGGTGAGCCCCGGGCCGCCGCTGCTTGCAGGCCCCGCCCGCTGTCACCGCGACGGGACGGGGTGGGGGGTCGGTTTGTGAGAGGGAATCGCCGGTTTTCTTGAGGAAAAGGCATCTTCGCT
>VWZY01005696.1:297917-309945 GCA_013399075.1 Chloroceryle aenea | reverse complement strand
GGGGTGCAGGGAAGTGCCCACCCGGGGCTGTGCGGGAAGGCTGTTGAGCCTCACGGGCTGCCGCTTCACAAGTATCACCATTAACGGCTTCCGTGCAAATAAGAGCCCTTATTGTGACACACAGCGGGGAGTCACGGTCTCAGTTATCGACATAAACAGGACAAAAAGGGNTGAATCACAGGTTTTCTTGAGGAAAAGGCATCTTCGCTTGTGAAACTTAGTATTTGAAGTCATGCTGCCTGGGCTTTAATTCTTGAACTGTTCAGAGTTAATCCTTGGCCTTTACAGATTCTGATCCTGGCCCCTACGCGGGAGATTGCCGTGCAGATTCATGCTGTAATCACAACTATCGGCATCAAAATGGAAGGCCTGGAATGCCACGTCTTCATTGGAGGGACTCCTTTGAACCAGGACAAAATCAGATTGAAGAAGTGTCACATAGCAGTTGGTTCCCCAGGTAGGGATGGGCTTGGGCTTCAAAAGAAACCATGCGATGCTTCACAATGCAGTAGCTGAAAAGTAGTTTGGAAAGAGTGGTTGCTTTGGAAAGCTGGCTTGTTTGGTTTTTTAAAAGTTATAGGGGATAGTCTTAATGTCTGGTGCCAGAGACAGAAAACCCAGGTATTTTTATTGAGAAACTATTCCCAGGTGGCTTTTTTTTTTAAAGGCTTATTAAAATTAATTTTTAAAAAGTTTACAGAGTCCTTCATGAGAAACTTTCACTTCTCATCTTTTATTTTTATTGTTACATAGGTCGAATAAAACAGCTCATAGAGCTGGACTACTTGAATACAGCCAGTATCCGGCTTTTTATTCTTGATGAAGCAGACAAGCTTCTAGAAGAAGGCAGCTTTCAGGAACAAATTAAGTAAGACAAACATATATCTCAAGGATTTATCACTAGATGAGTCACGTGTCTGTTAGTTATTCCCATTTCTTTGTTTCACAGTTGGATTTACTCTTCCCTACCAGCCAATAAGCAGATGCTTGCTGTCTCAGCTACATATCCCGAATCCTTGGCTAATGCTTTGACCAGGTACATGAGAGAGCCAACATTTGTGAGGTTGAACCCAACTGATCCAAGTCTCATTGGTAAGCAGAAGCTCATTTATGGGGGTATTGTTTTCTGTAAATTAAAAATATGCTAAAACCACAAAATGTACCTTTAAAATTTTGTGATTTTTCACACTCTCCCTCCACAGTTGAGCTGATGAATTAATGAGGTTTTTATTACTAGTCTTGATGGAGGTAAAACATCAGTGATGAATGTAACTTTCTGGTTTTTTTTTATCTATTCAAAAATATTTCAGCCTTGGAAGAATAACCTGCCCTGGAGGTTGTTGCTTGGCACTTGTGTGCTTGTTTCTATTTCATGCCTTTGTTTTAGCTGCAGTGATGGGGGTTGACAGCAGCGTAGCACGGTGTGTTTCCATGCAGACCCTCAATCTGATTGTTTGGTTTTTGGTTTCCTGCTCAGGGCTGAAGCAATATTACAAAATTGTCAATTCCCATCCTCTTCCACATAAAACATTTGAGGAAAAAACCCAGCACCTGCAGGAGTTGTTCAGCAAGATTCCTTTTAACCAAGCCTTAGTCTTCTCAAACTTGCACAGCAGGTAATAAAATTTGAAATAAAATCTGTGAAGAGTGTGTTTTAAAGCAGTGGTTGTAATGTCTAGTGGTCATAAACTTATATACACCTTGGTGTCCTGAGAATAAAGGAATGCATAAAGGTGCTGCGTAGAGTGCGGCGAGACCCAGTATCCCATTGTCCTTTTCCTCTGTAAGGTGACTGTTCTAGATGTGAAGGTGAAAGTGCTAGCTCTGGGCCATAGTCCTTGGCTGTACAGAAAAGCTTGTTGTTAGGAAATGCTCCTGTCAGGCTTTATTTAGGCTGGGGTTTTATTTACACTGTGTATTTTCTGCCAGGGCTCAACATCTCGCTGAGATACTGACATCCAGAGGCTTTCCTGCCGAGTGCATTTCGGGTGAGTCTGTTCTAAACTTCCTGATTCTATTGAAGTTGTGCAGGAATGTGATGTAAAATAGGCAAATTAATCCAGAGTTTGAGGGCCATAAACCTGAAGGATGTCATCTGGTTCTCATTTCTGTCTTTCTAGGCAGCATGAATCAAAATCAACGCCTTGATGCCATGGCTAAATTAAAGCAATTCCACTGTAGAGTTCTGATTTCCACAGACTTGGTGAGTACTGCACATCAGGTGTCTTCAGAGAGTTAGATCTGAGTTGGAATTGAACGGAACAAAAGTGTGCTGAGAGAGCACGTGACCCGAGTGGTGTGTGTGACTTATTTTCACCGTGAAACTTAGCCTTTCCTTATCTGTTACCTGGTTGAGGAACAGTTTGAAACGTGCTCATTGCTTTGCAGAAGGGTGTGGGTATTTCAGAGGAGCAGAGCTGTTTGTTTTGGACAGGAGCTGTGGGGAGGAATGGTGTGCTCACTAGAGTCACATTGCAAACAACTCAGAGCAGTGGCTGTTTGAGGTGCTCTCAGCTTTCTTGTGGCTAATTTGATTGTTTGAGGTCTTGTCATGAAGATGACTGTACTGTCATGTTGGACTTTTTGATGTTGGGGGAAACCCATCCTTGCCTGCGTTGGATATATGGAAGGCATGAGGAAAATTCCCCTAGTTTTCATGGTCCAAATGCAATCTGCTCTACGTGTAGAAAACCGAGGTGCTTTGTGGTGAAACAACAACTGAGAGTTACGATGTGAGCAGTTAATCCCAAATGAGTTGTGTTTAAAGCTCTGGGCAGCATATTCAATAACCCCTTCTCTCCTCGTTTTCCCAAGACCTCTCGGGGAATAGATGCTGAAAAAGTGAATCTGGTTATCAACCTGGATGTGCCTGTCGACTGGGAAACGTACATGCACCGCATTGGCAGAGCTGGGCGCTTCGGTAAGAGGAGTCATGTGGATTTCTTGGGCTTGGCCTCGCTTCCCTGGCTCTGGTTCAGTAACTGCACTGTCTGTTGTGTGCCACAGGAACCTTAGGACTGTCTGTGACATACTGCTGCCGTGGAGAGGAGGAGAACACCATGATGAAAATTGCTCAGAGGTGTAATCTTCAGCTTCTTCCTCTACCAGGTAAGCTCGGTCCTGTGAATGCAGCTGCCTCTGTTTTTTGGGGGGGGGATTTTTTGTTGGTTGTTCTCTGAACTCAAAGTTTGAGACAAGTCCCCAGGGAACAGATGTGTGTCGTTGAAGTTGCCTTTATTTGGGTACAGGTTTTTCCCACCCTGTGCTGAGGACTGTTTGTGTAACTGCTGCAGTTGTGCAAAGCAATAGAAAATGAACTTGTTGAATGCCTGTGGATGGGAGGGGAACTCTGCATCCAGCTGTTGCTCAAGCAGCTACATAACTGCTTGGATTTCCATGGATGGAGTATTAAGCCTTTCTCGGGCTCCAGATACTGCAGGAGGAGGAAGGAATGATTGAAGCAGCAGAAGTTTTGCTACCCTTGGTTTGCCAGAAGCTATTTTGCTAGAATTGTAGCATGTGCCTTCTTGCATAAGTGGTAATTTTTTTTATCTGGTTAAGCAGGATATGAAAAATAAGTGACAAGTAGTGCAGTGCTCTTTGTCTTTATTGACTTTTTGATGCTTTCCATGAAGAAAATGTTTTGGCTGCTTGAGCTCTTTCCAGAATTGGAGGGATTTGTTTGTAGTCCTACCTTAACATGTCTTAGTGTCTTTCCCGTGATGTTTGCAAAGCTTTGCTTCGATACTCGTGTGAGTTCCAGAAGGAAAGATGCATTCCTGCTTGTTTCCCTTTTGTACAGAGCCAATACCTCCGGGAATGATGGATCAGTTTGAAGATGGGGAGGTAGAGGTCAAACCTGTTACACATACAGGTGCTCCAGTGAATTCAGACACTGTGTCTGTTAAACCAGAGGAACCAGTACTGCGGCCTGTCCAAAACAGTTTTTCAGAGGTGCCTCAGCCTCTTTCTAATCTTCCAGGTGACCATTCTTCTGTAGAAAGGCCAAAAAAGGCTCCAAAGCAAAAGCAGATAAAAAAGTGCCCAAATTCTGCAAATAGCAAAAAAAATAGTGGCAGCCCCCAAACTTCCAGGTGCCGCACAGAACAGAGGAATCAGGTCCAAACTGTCTCCAGAATGGATGGGCAACAGAACACTCAGGCTCCAGATGAGGAGGCCTTGAAAAAAAATCTTCCCAGAATTCCATGCTTGTCTTCTTTCAAAACCCCCCTGAACAATCCCTGGAGTTTCTCGGAGCTTGTCGAGGACTACGAGTATTTCATTAAAGAAGGGACGGAGAGGGAGGTTGAAATCTTAAGAAGCTATTCAGGCCCAGAAGAGCAGGGTGAGCTCCTCAGAAATGGTGATGTGGAGTGGAAGGAGGTGGAACACAGTACAGAGACAGTAGCAAATGGTGTTGGGCCTGGTGACAGTGACTGTTCGTACAGTTCCCGGGCTTCCTCCAAAAGCAGGGAAAATAACTCGTGCTTTGAAGCATTTTCAGGCACACAAGAGAAGAAAGCTGTTCCCACGATGCGTCAGGGTCGTGCAGGTCTCTGCCCCACACCAGGGAAGCCTCGGGAGCTGTCAGAAGTCCCAAAGCAAAATCAAGTGAAAAAGCAAGCATTGAAACCAAATGCTAAACAAAAGAAGAGTCATTGCTGTCAATCCCCAAGTCCTTCCGGACGAAAAACGGAAGGGGACTGCTCCTGCAGCTCTCGGGGTGCTGCTGTTCCCCAGGATGATTGGGATTACAAAAGCTACTGGAAATTTTATTACCAAGCCTGGCAAAATTACTACTCTGCAGTCTCCTGCCACAGGAGACATTACAGACAGGGCAGCTGGACGTGTCAGGCCTGTCATGACACATGGGCCTGTCACATCAACTCGGTTTATCTTCAGGAACTGCTGAAAGATGACTGATGGAAGGTCACTGCTGCAGGGCTGGGCTGGTTGGCACAAGGAGTGACCATTCCCTGTGAAAGCAGAACTGCTGTCCACGAGGACATTGACAAAACCAAACAGGTCTTGTTTACAACTGAAGAAATGTTGTGTTTTTTCTAAGCAGCTGTGTCTAGGTAAATGTTTTCCGTGCATTCCACTGATGGTGTGACAAGTTGTTAATAAAAGGAATTGAAAGACAGCTGGATGTTCAGTTGCCATCTTTACAATGCAGAATAAACAAGGGAAGATAAAAGGCAGCACTTAAGAAATCTCAGTAAGGAGAAAATACAAACCAACTCCAGTATCATTTTAATGTGACTTTTGGATGAAGAGAAATTCCCCATAAGGCTACGTAGGCTGTTTGTGGTTCGAGGTCGTTCTCCTGTTGCACACCAGGCACTACCAATTAAGTGGTAGAGTGAAACCTGCATCTTGAAGCTTGTATTGCTAATTTAAATCTGGTTAATTAACGTTGTATAAATAACAATTCTATAGCTAGGTGTGTGGCAAGCTGTGCAGTAGAGGGTGGTTTAATTATGTTGAAAATGTGCAGCAGTCATAATTGGTCTGTCCCTCTGGGTGCAGCAATATCAGACTTGCCACACGTACAGGAAGGGTTTAATTAGAAATGAAATTAGTTATTAGTGCTAAAACTCGCACTGCTTTGTACAGAGCTGTCCTGAGTCAGGGAAAGGATGAGTACTGGTGCCTTAAGGTATTGACTTGTGCTAATTTTTAACCTTCTTCCTCTAGCTTTGGTATGTTTGGGATCACAGAGACCCATTTCTCCAGCCAGGCTCTGATTTCACCAGAGCAGATCAAGTCTGTTGTGTTTGGTTTTTATTTCTTGAACAAAATAGCACCACGATTTTCTCCTTAGGTAGGAAGGGGGGTGCTTTTACACTGTATGGCACTTCCAAGGAGACTTGCTCTTTAATTTGGTGAAACAATTGTCTTCAGGGGTGCTCGACTGCTCACCTTCAACTTTCAGATTCCTTTTGAGCACTACAGCATGCTCTCAGCTTACAGAAATCCCGTGCTGCCTGAGCCTTCCTAATGTTCTTGCACAAGTCCCTGTGCACACCCTGTGGTGTCTCTGGCAGCGCTTCCAACCTTCCCGTGGAGTGGTGGATCTGAACTTGACACCATGCAACTCGGTGCAGGAGAATTGTGAGTGGCTTAGCTCGGGAGTGGCACAGAAATGCGGTAGGAGATGGGAAGCAAGGACCCTGTCCTTCCTCGGCCTGTTTCTGTGGTGTTCCTGCAGCTGGGGCAGTGGTGGCCTCTGGTGGGTGTCTCCTTTACTGCAGGAGACAGCAGTGGTCTGAGCTGTGCTGTCTGCTCTAACTCGGTGGGGATTAGAGGGCACCTCATAATTAATTTTAATTTCTGCTAAAAGAATTTTAAAAATTAAGTAATGCCTCTGAGTGATGCTTTTTTAAGATGAAATCAGCTCTACTTGCTTTGTGGTGGGAACAAGCTGACCCATCTGTGATACCAGAATGCAAGGCTTGGCATAACCCCAGCAGCTGAGACGAGATTGCCCTTTAAAAGCAGAGTCTTAAATGTCCTCTTTAAACCCAATGCCTCATTAGAAGGATTTTACTCTCTGTACTTTTTTCCTCTGCCTCATTCCCTCTGTGTCCCCAAGGAGGGGATCATTTGGATTTTTGCCTTCGTAGTTTGAAAAGACCAGGAAAATGTGAATTTGTTTCCATGATTAACTTGGTGACAGCTCTTTAATGTTCAGAAGGAGGATACTGCAGGAGACAGGTGCAGGTATCTGCGTTCCTGCTCTCCCCTGACAGCTCAGGCATCTTGCTGTTTTCATTAATGGTTTCTTACCCAAGACTTCCTGCTATTGAAATGCAATTCCAGTGTCTTAAGCCAACACCCAAAGTCCTCCAGAAGAACCTCCCATAATTATTATTTTTTTAATAAGAAATCTACAGCATCATCTTGGTATTTGTGGCACATACTCTGTTTAATCCAGATTGGATACATCAGGTACAGCAGTGGCACAAGACTCAATACTGTAAATGATATACAAGTTTCAACATATGCACTACACTTCCAAAAGAAGACAACAGGAAACTTGGTTCTTCTAGAAAGTTGTTCTCAAATGAAGCTACCTGCAGTTGTATACAGTACATTTTTGTATCTGTCCTCTGATGTTTGTAAGCAAAGCCCATTTATAGTACGAAAATAGAAAATAATAAGGTCGAGAGCTTCTCAGAACAGAAAACTTCTAAAGAAAACACCATTGCATTGGAATGCCTTACTGATTTATCAAAAATATACCATCACAGGCGGTTTGTAAGATACTTCAGTGGTCCAAGGAGCCCTTGGGAGCTCCCCATCAGAGTTGCAACAGAACAGAGAAGAGCATTCGCTGCGGTGGTCACCTTCTCACCCAGCCAGCCGTGTGACGTCTGTGACTAGCACTACCTCAAACCAAAAGGGAGAGAAACACGTGCACACGAACACACACAAAGCAACAGACTATTGCCTGGCAACGCAACTCAAGAAGGAATTTTCACAAGCTCTTTGTCACCTGGTCTTTTGACTGTTCCACCTGAAGGTTTTCTGGCACAGTTTCTGCACGCGGACCGTAGGTAGCAGTACTCTCCTGGTACGCTTCCTGCAGCATTCCCTGGGGTGTTTGGAGGTGCTCGTGAACCCGAGCTGGTAGAATTGGCAAAGAGAGGTGAAATGACTTCTTGGAGGTCACTCAGTGGTTCATCAAGACAATCAGGAGTAGAAGGCAGGTTCCTGATGTTGAGTCTCCTACCTCTAAGCAACGTCTGCGCTGCCTTCTGATTGCTTGTGAAGTTTTGGAAAGAAAACCATTATGAAGAATGGTTTTAGCATTACATTAGAGGGGAAGCCTAAAAACTTGAGCTCTGAAATCATTTATCTGGTGCAGTTGCTTAAAGGGTTGGAGAAAATGAAGTAATATTTATAAAAAAAATAAATCAAGATGTACTTGATTTGTAAATTATATGGAAAAGGTCTATTATTCACCTAACTTTAAGAGCAGAAAAAAGTTTTCAGCTCAAAGCTGCTGCTATTTGCAAGCCCTCCACAGATGCTGACTTTGTACCTCTGCCATAGAAGAAATGTGACAGGATCCAAGGGATGTTGCAACCCATAAATTAAATGGGATTTTAAAAAATTTACTGAATGTGCTTTATCATACATGTAAGATACAACATGTTTACAATCTCTTTACTTAAAAAAGCAAACTATTTGAAGAAACATTGCTTGTTTTCAGCTGGTATTACTCTGATTTTCATGCACACACCTTAAGCTGTCTAAACTAAAAGCATAGGTGCTGCTTTGTGGTACAAGTGTCTTACCAACCTCTTTCAGGCTAACCAAGTAGCATTGATTCAAATGAAGGGTTTTTTCCTGGCCAGCTCTAAAAAAGGATGTATTTTGAATTACCTCTTAACTTTCTTCCACCCTAAAGCCATGTGTGTTAGCTTACCTTTTCCCCAGTTCACTTTTAACAAGGAGAATTTTTTGTCAGACAAAAGCAAGAATTTGCTGTAGAAATTTTTCTATTCCTCTCTTGCTTGTAGGCAGGAACCCGAGCTGGGGGAAAGGAGAATAATTTAAGAGGGTGTGAGGGTGTATAATGGCAGCACAAGAGGAAAAAAAAAATAAGGAAAGTATTACAACTGAACAGCAGGGGCAAAATCCTTGACACCAAGATCTATTAGTCTGGAATAAACTCTCCAGGGAAGCGGTGGGAGTCCTTTCCTTGGAGATGTAAAAATCTAATGCAATCTATCACAGCGAAGGATGGATTACATTTTCTAGTTCTTTGACTTCTTTAATGTATAAAGATGTGTTATCTGTGGCCTCTAAAAGTTTGGCTTTGCTTTATTTAGGGTAAATGAAAGTAAAAGGTGGGTTTCCTAAAGAGTAGAGGGAAGTCAAAGCCTAGGTGCAAAAGGTATTTCTCACTGTTGTTTGCCAGTTGGCTGTGATTCCTTCTATTAGCAGCCCAATGCCAGGTGAGAAGAGACTAAATCTATGAAGAGAATATGCTGAAAATCCGTGAAAACATTTTTCTTTCAGAAAAGGCTTTGGAAAAGAATTAAAATGCTTGGAAAAAAGTGTTGCTCCCTTGATATTTTTCATATTGCTTTATGAAAGACTGAAAAAATAATCCCCTTCCACTTACTTAGAGGACAAACAATCCAGTTTATCTTTATTTTTTTTTTAAATGAACTTTTCTAAAACTATAAAAATTCCTAAGGAATTAGGGGGGAGAGGAAGGCTTTTGAAATGAACTGCCAACAGGCTATTGATGTCTTGTTGAGCAGTCTGGTTTAATCAGCCTGTTTTGTACCCCCTGCCTTTCAGGAAGGTGTCAGGATTAGAACCTACCTAAGTTCCTGGACGCTTCTCCTCCCGGAGGCAGCCCACACTTAAGGAAGCCCCTTCCCAGTGCCTCAGGAATGCCGAGGATTGCAGGGGTACGTGCTGGTTTCTGTATCCATATCAGTGTGAGTGTGTGGCCCTGGAGAGAGGGATGCTGGTAAGACAGGGCAGTACTGGGGACCGATGGAGAAAATGGTCCAAATCCTTCAGTTAAAGTTCTTGGCCTTTTCCCAGCCGTGGTTTGGAAGAGCTTTGCAGTTTAGTGAAGCTCAGCACCTCCCTTTTCATAGGAGGAAGTGGCTGTAGAGCAGCAACCCTGCTCTCCCCTGCAGACGCTTTCCCTTCTCCCTGTGTTTGTTTGAAGGATGCTGTGTGAGGCCCCTACCAGCCACTCCTGCCGTGGTGAGAGTCTCGTCCTTGCTCTTTCAGTGCCCCCATACTGAGGACAGAGCTGTGTCAGGCAACCCGGGGAGGTTTTGTACTAGTGAATTTTCAAGTGCTTTTGGAAGCACTACTCAGTCTGCTTCAAATCAGGGTATAAAGGGAGCTAATGCCTCCATTGAAAACATTTTTAGTGCTGTTCCTCTAGGCTCAGACTTCCTTAATTTTGTCTGTCTTTATCCTCTTAAAATCATTGCTGAGGCACTGACTGCATGGGGCAGCACCTGCTAAGGTAATGGCAGAAGAGGCAAGCCATGTAATTTTGAGCAAGGATAACAATGATTCCTCCTCTGGGGAAGAGAACAAAGGCCGTGCCTGCCTTGACAATCTAAGCCCCAGCAGCCAGCCAGAAGCCCCATGGACTGGCTTTCCTCACTTTTTTTAACTCTTAAGAATGTTGTGGCTTTTTTCTTTTTTTTTTTTTTTTCCCCCAAAAAAGCATTTTGATTGATAGCAATTAAACACACCAGTAGTGCTTTAGGCAAGGGCTGCCGTGATTGCTATTTACAGGTAGAGAACTGGGTGCAGAGAGGTGCAGTGGCTTATTTCCCACTCCACAGTAAATCAGGACTAAGAAAGGCAGCACTGAGATCCCGTGTCGAGTCCCTGACTCTAGAATCCTTTGCTCCTGCACGCTGGGAGGAACACTGTACCCCCTCAGCACAGCAGTGTTTAACCCTCCTTCTGTGCCAGTGGAAATGAGGTTGCGAGGTGGTAAGTGGTGGAGAGCAAGGCCTCTGCTCTGCAAGGGTGAGGGTGTTCAGGTGGGGAGCAGATGATGACAAATAATGAAAGGAAAGATTAAATGAAAACATCAAGAAAAAACTCAATAATGTTCAGATTAACTGCAGTATAACCTCCTACAGGAAGCAGCAAAGGCAGAGCGTTTTAATCAGTTCAACAGGACTAAACATAGTTTGGGGTAACATATTACAGCACTGGAAGAAGTGGCCATCAGCTGGTGCAGCTACTGAAGGCTCAGCCATAGCCTGAATATTCCTAGAGCGTTGTAGGTGCCTAAGGAGGGTATTGAGTTAATGCATCAGCCAGCTGAGCCCAGTCTATAGGTTAGGGTGCTAACAAAGCGGGTTGCTAGCTCGTATGTTTGTCAGCATGTAGGTCTATTTATCTATCTATACATGTATGTGTCTGTAGTTAGTTATAGGTGTATGAATGTATATGTGTATATAAATATTGCAGCGGGATAAGAGTATGACAGATGTTAAAACCAAAAAGTCATCCCTTTGCTGAATCAGGCTCAAACATGCTTTGAGTAGTTCTTTTAACTGCAGTGTTGGTCAAGTCACTGCTGGAAAACAGTGTTTCTTATCTACAAGGGACATTGCCCTTCGTGGGGGTGTGAAGGCCTTGAAGAGGCGTTGGTGCATGACCACAAGAACTGTCAAACAGAGGATGACAGGTGAAAAGGTGGGTGATGTTGTTCCTCATGGAACACACCTATCAGGAAAAGCGGATTTGAGAAAGGCAGAATGGAAGGAAAAAGGTTCCTCCTCATAGGGGGTTAAAATCAGTTATGTTTCAGGACCATATTATTGGCTTACAATAAATAATTCCTAGACAGATCTCTAAGAGGTGCTAGGACTGACTGCAGCTTAGTTAGATGTATCAGCTTTTTGGCAGTACCACACAGTGTTACTTCTGGTTTTGGTTGACTAGAAGTGTGTGACTCTTCCCAAACTAAGGGTAGGACCACAAAAAGAACGTGCTGTCTGTACCACGCTTTACCAAACGCTTTTCAAACTCCAGTACTGCTCCTCTCTCTCAACTGGACACACTCTGGAGATCCCGTGCTGGGATCAGAGAACTAGAACTGCTGACCTAGTCTACCCCCAAAATCAGTGCAACCCATCGATGAGACAACTGGAGCCCTGTGACTGTGAAAAAGCCAAACATCTCTCTGTCCATGCAAGATAGTTGGCTCTGGGGTTAATTCTTATCAAGTATAGATCCAGATGTTACTTGGCTACTATTTACAAGGGGTTGTATGACCAGTGCTAGCAAAGAAATTACACATAGAAACCAAAAATTAACAAGCATGGGCATACGTTACAAGAAACCTCTGTTAGACTTCGGAACGCTTGACGCAGTTGAGTTCAGTGCTTTCTCATTCTTTGCCATTTGTGTGTAGTAAAAAAGAATCCTACCTTTTTTTTTTGTTTGTTTTCCTTTTTAAAAATACAGAACTGTTAGTCTAGTCACACTCTTACAAGTAAGTGATAACAAAAATAAA
>VWZY01005696.1:277227-297491 GCA_013399075.1 Chloroceryle aenea | reverse complement strand
TTTTACAGGAAAAAAAAAAAAAAAAAAAAAAAAAAAAAAGTGAAATTTTGGTTGGTTTAAAGGTTCTGCTCCATGAAGAAAAAAAAAATAATTCACAAAATCCATTGTTTTTCACCTTTTCAGTCATTTCCTCATGAATAAATATTATCCATTTAAAAACCTTTAAAAAGGTGCTGCGATACACAGTGTTATATTCCCGTTTCCTTTGTCGGCTCTCTTGTTGCCATGATGATTCTTTCCCTTCAGTGGGTGATTTTCACCCTGTACCATGGCACAACACGCTCTCCACGCGGGTCTTTCCTTTAACCAGCCTCTTCCTCCCTTTCCTAATCCTTCCTCAGTCCACAGCATGCGAGTCTGAAGAAAGCTGCCTCGTTAGGTCTCCATTGCTAATTCGATGACAAAATGTCAGGTTGGTCCATCCAGGCACAATTTGCAGCAAGAAAGGAACATGGAGGTGTGGAGGGAGAGGGGCACTGGTCTTCCAGCCTCCTTCTGTGCATGAGACGTCTTACAAGGCAGAGACCTTGACTATGTTGCTCGTGGTGGTGGTGGAAATGTTCGTGGAGTGGCCGGGGCTGCCGGGGGGAGGTCTGCTCTCGCCTTCGGGCGTGAGCGCCGGCGGCGTGGGGATGCTGATGATGGCTGTGGTGATCTGGGCAGCTTTGCAGTTCGGTCTCAGCCCATCATCTGATTTCATGTTGAGACTGGAACGACTAGAAAACAAATTGAGTGTTGGGCTTCTTTAAAACCAGATGGTAGAAAGGATGGGAACGGGAGTTGATCTTAATCAGTATCTTATTCCTCTGAGCTAAGGGCACTGAAATATTCAGAAGACTCCATTTAACTGTTCCCCCCTCCCCGTTCCTGCAAGGCATCATTTATTTCTGCCCAGATTACATTAAGCTTTTTCTAAAATTCCCCCAGGTTAGGATACAGCTTTTCACAGGGCACATCGTTTTATGCTTCCACTTCATTCTTGTATAATTCTGGTTTAATTAAGAGGGTATCTAAATGTACTGTCCTGTGTACTGCATCTTTTCAGAGCACAGGTAGTCCCTTCTAAGGAGATGTTGTCTTCCCTGCATTTCAAATGCCTCTTTCAAATTCACTGTCCCTTGATCTTTTGTATTCTTTCATCTCTGTGCAGTAGTTTCAAGGATCTGGCAGCTGGGAGCATTCTTATTAGATCTGCATCAATTGCATCCTATAATTAATTACAGAGGGGAAAATGATGGGTTGATTTCTGTGCATCTGCACAGCTACAGGAGTCTGCTATTACCAGCCCAACATGTTCATTTTAAACACAAGGCCTGTCCTTTTTAAAATGTAAAGCTCCCAGTTGGAAGGCTGTGGCTGCTGCTGTTATCTCAGTGACTCACCCCGAGGATGTTTCCTGATCGCTCAGGCATCCCAAGCACACAGCAGAACCCATTCTGCTCCCCGGCTGCCTCAGTCACAAGCTGAGAGGAGGGCAGTCTTAGGGACTGGGTGGTTCTGCCACTGGTAACCAGTGCACCCCGTTAGTTGCATTCCACATGAAAAACGACTTAAAAGCTTTAATTTTTTTCTCTCTCCATTCTTACACAGTCTGGTAAGCGAGCGAAATAAGGGACACCATGGACATTCCCAGTATCTCTGTCATCTGATTTAGCAAGATGCTAAGATGCACAAGAGTTGACATTCCCCTGAATTACTGTTTCAGGTGCTGGTTGAAACTATTGTCATCTTGCAAGTGCGATAGCTGGGGACTTGGTTTGTGCTTATTCATTCATAATTCATTCTCTGAAGTGTCCTTCTGACTTCACCCCGGCACAAAGTAATTGCTTGCTGCCCTAAAGGCAGCTTTGGCTCAGTTGCTAGATCCCTTTGATAGGAGCGGGGAGAAGAAGAAGGGTAAGTTCAAAACCAGCCCTCGTGCACAAGAAGCTTAATGGGCTGTTGGGAATTTAGAAAGTAATTTAATATTTGTGAGAAAAGTATGGTGAAGAAATGATTTTTAGCAAGTTATGGATAAAATGAAACTTTCAGAATTTTCTGTTGAGACATTTCTTCACCTGTGTCACTTGTGGCAAGTTAGGTGAGAGCAACTAAGAACCATTGTGAAATTCCTCTTGTTTCCCAGGGGTGCTGGGCACTTGCAGTTGTGGGCTGGACTTTTGGACAATGAAAACAGTGATGTGAGCGTTCCTGGTGGACCCTGTCTGTGTGTACAGCTCTCAAACAGCTTTTGCTGACAGATCCCCATTAAATATTCGTCTTTGCCTGCTCCCAGTAAAGTCCTGGAAATACTGGGCTATCTGGGAGGTGAGCTATGAAGTGGTGCTGAGCCAGCTTTGGTGAGTGGCTCTCAGCTGGGTGCTGCTGGCTCCTGCATGCGAGATAAGCACTTCAAAGGCAGGTGTCAGCTGGAATTATTCTTCTATGGCCAGTCTGGTCAGAGAAGAGCTGCACTGCAGTCTAGCTTTGACCTGGTTCTTCCCCAGAACAGCTGGGAGCCACTTTCCTCAGGTTGTCATTAGAAGGAGGAAAACAAAGACAGTCCCAGCACCAGACCCCTCTCCCTGCTGGAGACTGGGCCTGCAAGAGCATCCGCGTGGCCGACGCGCTCAGAGGTTTGCATGCAGTAGCTCGCAGCAAGAGCCTGGTTACTGTACCTTGTTGTGAGCGAGGGCTGCTCACTGCACTGGATGTGGATGGTGCTGAGCTCCTGCATGCTCCGCAGGCGAGTGGCTGGCACGCTGGAGTTGGGAAGGTGAGTGGTCTTCTTGTTGCGGCGAGAACAGCAGGAGGTGGTCAGTCCGTGGTGACTCGACAAGGAGGGACTCCGAGAAGAGGGATAGTTTTGCATTGAGCTCTCCATGCAGTTCTGCTCGAACAGTTGCTCATCTATGAACTCGTGGTTCTGGCAGAGGAAAAAACAGTGTTGTTACTCCCTGGTGACACCAGCAGCATTGGCCCAAGAGCAGTTTGTTTTCAACAGCACCTTTGGCTAGGTTGGTGGGATGTGTTGTCTGTGTGAGATGCTCTCTGCCTCCGTGCCTGAAAATACTTGCACTAGGCAGATGTTAAAAACAAGTGACTGCCCTTGCACTCTCTGCAACCACGAGAAGATTTTGCTCTCCTGCAGCGGTCGAGGAATCAGAGAAGCTGTTGCAGTGACAGAAGCCTGAGAGTCTATCAGTGCTGCCTGGCTGATGTAGTCTGAGGTTGTTAGTGTATTGTGTCAGAATTTCCTTTCACCTTTGTGTCTGGATTCCAAAAGGTGGCTTCAAAAGTCTGCAATGCCACGTGGTTATGGAACCCAAGAGGAGATTCATGCTCCTTTTTCTTTGCCTCTGGGGACAGGACTGTATTGTATTTGGATTGCCACCTGACATGCAGCTTAATTGCAGGGTGTTGGTTTTGCTGGCTGTTGGGATCAAAGCATACCTGCAATTCATGGGGTGCTATGAGCTGAGGGAAATAAAGGTGGCAGGTGAGAGTGGGAAGTGTGTAGGGGTAGGAAATTCAGAAAGCTGAATCTGTAAAGGGTTTTTGTGCTAAGGAACAAGTAGTCCTGAAAGAAAGGACCCTTCTCTGTGTGCATGTGAACACTCGAGTAGTTCTAGTGAACATTATCCAGTCCCTGTCAGCATCAGAAAGGATGGGAAACAAAAGCAGCCATGGTGGAGGCAGCCATCGATTTTCACTGGACCAAGGACTCTCACAGGAAACAAGAGCACTG
This sequence comes from Chloroceryle aenea, assembly GCA_013399075.1. Lineage (NCBI taxonomy): Eukaryota > Metazoa > Chordata > Aves > Coraciiformes > Cerylidae > Chloroceryle > Chloroceryle aenea. The sequence goes on along the minus strand of VWZY01005696.1, from coordinate 293,764 downwards.
GATAGTCAAAAAGAGCCACGTGCACAAACTCCCAAGGACAAGACCAGGAACGAGAAAGGAAGCAAACACTCTCCAGACATGTCACAGAGACCATAGAGAAAACAGATTGAATTAAAAAGGAAATACCTTGATGGTGGAAGTTCGTACAGATAACAGGGGATCATCCACAAGATAGGACAATCCCTACGGGACAACATGCCAACAAAAGATAAAAACACAATTGATTGTCCATTCCAGCATTCAGAAGTTTAGTCCCAGCATTGCATCTATTGCCTCAGCATTCCAGCTGGCTCACTCGAGTTTGAATGGGCAACAGGACCTTCTCTTTACCAAACCTTGCCTGAATCAGGCCCCTTTGTTTCTTCCTTCCTTCCTTCTTGCATTGAAAGCTTTTTAATGTTATGTTCTTGGAAATAGAACAAAACTGGCCACAACTTTGATCTTTTGAGAGCTGAAGGCAAAGGAAAACAAAGTTTCAGCTGCTGATTCACTTGCACCAGATGTGAATTGGGTCACCAATGGATATGAGGTTTGATTGTACTCCGTGAAAACACAGAGGAAAGGTTTGGGTTGAAGGACAGGATTCGATGCACTCAGCATTTGGAGGAGACATGGCCTGTGAATGTCCATACTCAATCTGGGAGTTGGAATAAGTGGAAAAAAACCCTCCCTTTTGTTTGAACAAACTCTATCCGTGGTGTTAAGATGACAAAGTAATCTCTGTTATGGCAGCTCGAAGTACTTTAGGGTCACTTTGTCATCTGATGCACCAGATTTGTGAGCCATTCACAGCCATTCAGTTGTCAGGTTGTATGCTAGTGATGACCACAGACACCATGAGAGTAAATCATGGACTTGGAGAATCCTCCCGCCCAGTTTAAGGAAAGGTGAATTGCCCATTGAAACGAGCTTGCAGCCATGGTACATTCCTCATTCCATTCCTGCAACGTGGTCACAAAATGACTCTTCAGGATTTAAACATTCCCTTACTGGCATTTAGATTTTGGGGAGGAGAGCTGTTGCGTGGTGTTTTAATAGATTATGTGAACTAGAGAGCTTCCATGCAAGCTGATTAAACTATTTGGATTGATAATTTCAGGCCAGAAGCCAAACTTGCTACATGATTTGATGCAACATCTTTGTAATAACTGGCTGAAAAATGAGGGGAAGCACGTTAAATATTCTGCAGATTCTCTGTCTAGTTTTTAATCAAAATTCACAGTATCACTTTTATCACCATTCTGTGCTGGAAAAAGCAATGTTTGAACATTTTCAACTGACCCTCTGAGTAGGCTTGTGTGCCAGAGGCAATCTGGCTGTGTTTGTGTGCTGGGCAAATACAGCTACAAATTAGGACACGCTTTGGCCATGTTACTTCCAGCACCCTGACCAGCTCGTTAGTCATGGAGCATCTCAGGCAGCTCCCAGAGATAGCCACCCACCCTGTGCAGAGGTCAGAATTTCTGAGAGACTTTGCAAATTTCAGGGCCTTCCAAGGGCAGACCCTGGAGACAGGGTTGTCAGCTTTTGTTCACTTCAGCCAATTTGTTAGAAGTTTTCCAGTGAAAGTTTCCTTGTGAAATACAGGTCATTGTAGGGCAGGTTTTAAGCAAAAAGTTCTGAAGAGTCAGATTGTGAAATATCTGCTTGTTATGTAACATCCAAAGTTGCTAGAAATAAAGGCAAGATGAGTCTTATAAATTCATTAGTCATTGATACAGGAAGAATCAGTTCACTGTCCTTGGCATGGTGACCTTTATAGCTCGTTGGGATAAACCAGCTCTACTCAGCAGGTCACTGTAATTAACCACCTTCTTCCAGTGTATCGCTGAAGCCTAAGTGGTGTTATTCCAGCACAAGCCAAACTATGGAAGTGAAGGTGATTTATCTAAAAGAAAGCTCTTGCAAGTCAGAAATCAAAAGTACATTTGATGATGGATGCAGATAGAAAAAGGCATGAATATTTCAAGTGTTAACCTCTCTTCATTCTTTCTAGAATGAATCATGCTATAGACAATGTGTTCCTTTACTGCAGAACCTTTTATATAAACCTGAAAGTAAAACATATGTATCAAATAAACATCTGAAATGTTCCAAGAGACTTCTGCATACAGAATCACTTAATAATGGCAAATAAAATTCTCACTCCCAACACCTTGCATGATGCGAACAGAAAAATCTTGTTACAGCAACTGCTTGACTGGCTTTGGGATAAATTACCTGCTCTGGTAACCACCACTGCAGCAAGAAAAGCTATGGGCAACCTTTAAACCCGTTCAGAGAGCTCCTCTGCTCTGTGCCATACAAAGGGCTGAGGGTTATGGATTTCCAGCCAGTTGTTGCTGGAGTCTGGGGTCACTGCCAGGGTCTGTCTCCTCTTAAGGAAGCAGAGCACAACTGATGAGTATGTGTGATGTGTGACTAGCAGCACAAGACAAATGCGAGTGAATTCTCTTTTAGAAACACTGAAGTAATTAAACTTAATGAACACTTTGTGTGTAGGATCCCCCTAACCCCATACTGAAGTTATTTGCATCCAGTCAACTTGACTGAGCAACCTGCTGCTGGCGATGCACTGAGTGTGGCACAGCAGATAATCACATTTTGACCCCTTTGTGCAGTAATTTATTATTATTTTTCTTAAGAGACAATGAAATAGAAGCGAATTTAACCCCTTGCAGAGTATTTCTGGGAGGTGGTTGGTTTGAAGGTCTGCTGAGCATGCTGTGTGCCTGGCTTTTCCACCGGGAGCCGGAGCCAGGCACAAAGACTCAGGAAGATGTAAAAGGATTGTGTTGCTACTTACGGTTGTTTTTTCCAGGCAGTGCAGCAGGTGGTGATGTTGGCTTTCAATTAAGGAGGTGCCTTTAGTCAGATGCTGTTCCTCCTCGGTGGATCCCTGAATAGTCAGAAAAAGGGGGGGGAACCAAAACCCAAGGCAGCTGTAAAAGCGTGAGCAGACAGGAGGACCAGCACTAGCTTTCACGGGGGGAGAACAGTTTCAGTGTTGCCAGCTCACAGGTTTTTCTCGTGACTCAGGATTTTACCTCATTACTTTTCTCAACCATTTGGCTTGTAAACTCAGGTGAGGGGGTCTGCTTTGATTCAAAGCCACTGGGGTTCTGGCCATTACATAGCTGGGGAGGAAAGCTGGGAAATACTGCTGACCTATGATGTCAAGGCTCAGAAAACAGAAGGTAAAGAAAAACAGAACCTGTGCTGTTCTATTTTTCTAAAAAAAACCCAAAACATTAAAACTTTGAAGCTTGACATGACCTTTGAATACCAACAGATGCTCCCTGAACTCTAGCCTCTGTTAGGAGACAAAGCACAAGCTGTCTGGCATTCCCTGAGCTGCAAGGCTGGCTGTGCCTGACCTTCAGGGTGTGAGTGCCAAAGCCTCCTGAGCCACAGCTGCACACGGGTCAAAAATGTGAATCCAGGCTTCATGGTTCGGAGCTTGGCGTGCTGTTTCTAGAGACAGGGCTCCTGGCTCTGTCTCCCCTCCTCACAGACATCATCAGTTGTTTTCCAGACTTTGTACCTGGGGTGTATTAATGGAAACTGCTCTTCCCTGCCTCAGGGTATGTGGTTGGTGGTGGGGAGTTTATAGCAAGTCCCGAGGTGTGGGTCTGGTGCACGCTGAAGGTTTGTAACCTCTCTGTGACCAAGCCCTCTTTGAAAGGCAGGGTGAAGGGAGGAGCAGGAGAAAGCATCGTGCAGCAGAGGCAAAAGGTTTGCCTTCATATGAAATGTGGCAGCAGTTCCCTGGTAGAAGGAAGGTCCCCTCTTCATCACTTTCTTAGGGGCTGTGGCTTTCACTCAGAGGATGGTTTACTGGGATTTTGGTTTTAGTAACACACCACCAGGGAGTCCTGCAGACCAGGAACCCTCAGTGCATTACTTAGCACAAAACCAGAACAAGACAAGCTTGTTCCAAAGACCTCACGATCCACATGCTTGATTCATTGAACAGCAACAGTTCACCTGTTTCCCCTGTGTACTCCAACCCCTGAAATGTAGCTAGCCAATCTGTAAGCTAATTCAGAGTAGGGTGTGCTCAGAGTCAAGCAGGCAGCCTGTGCCCTCCGGGGAGGATTGGGTACAGCTGGGAGTAGTATTTAGGTCAAAAACTATTAAATGGAGTGGGCTCTCCAAGAAGAGTTGAGTGGGATGAGCTGCTTGTGGCAATCCTCTTCAGGGTCTCTGGGTTGGAAAGACATACTGGGATGCTTTTGCTGGCCTGTTCTCAGCTTCTACACCAGGTATGTGTGCATGTGGTGGTTTGGGAAGGGACTGCATGCACTGGGGTGTTAATAGTGGTTAGGATAAGCTACAGCTCAGACTAGGCTCTCTGCTTTTGTTAAACCAAGGGGCTTGATCTGCTCTAAACAGCTGAAATAGAAATGGATGAGAGGTTAGGAGCTTGAGTTCAGTGTGTGTGTGTAATGTTTAGCTCCTGTGGAAAGCCTGGCATCAGAGCAGTCATCAAAACAGCAATAGGCCAATTTAGTCAACTTGGGGGTGTGGGGAGAAATCCAGTACACTGTGGTTTTGATTTTTGCACTGCATCAGTGAATCAGATGCTCACATCCCTCAAAACAGAGCGTGTCACTTACCCTGTGATCAGATACACCTCAGAAATAGATGGAAAAAAGCAGTAGGGGTTGTTTAGAGAGTTTCTCTGCTTTTTGAGAAGCAGGATTATTTTTCTTGCTTTCTCTGCTCTGTGGTGATAGATTAAAGATGTGGGTTGTTAAGGATGTTCTCTTACTACTTAAGCTCCTGACCTTGAAATTCATTATGATTTCATGATGTGTTAATCTGTGTGTGCCTTTGAGTAGCTTTTTCAAAGACAATTACATGCATTAAAATAGCAATTTGGTGGTGTAAAATGTTTCCCTGTGCTCCGTAAGTAAGGGGTGCCTGGTGTCTTTTGTAAGGCCTAAATCTGAAAGTCAGGAAAGGATGTGCACGGCTCGAGTCTCTGCTTAGACATGAAACACCAGTATCTCCTGTTCAAGAGAGAGAATGGGTGGGATGGGAGACCCAGAAGAGCATCTTGGCAGAACTGCCAAGACATTGTCTGTTGTTCTCAAGGGGGTCAAATTCAACTCTTCTTAAAACACTGCTTTTAAACACACCCGTGTGTCCCAGTGATTCACTGCAAATGTGTGTTCTGGATGCCATTTCCAGCATGGATTGGGATCCTTAAGTGAAGGAATAACTCTCTCTCTGACAGGTGCCAAAACAGAGCTGAACTGGTACATTAAGAGAGCTGACTTACAGTCCACTGAGTTAATAGATTCCTACGGGAATGCATCTTGGGCAGGTTATGGGGTTTTTGTTGCTGTTGCTTTGGAAAATGAGCTTTCCCAGAAGTATTTTTAGAAGTGGCCTAAAAAAATGAAAAATCTCTTCTGTTTTTCTTATTAACAATCCTCCTGGTGAGCTAACACATCAAGCAGGTCCTGTTTCATACCCTGCTGAGATTATGGACTCTGCTGAAGTCTGTGCTGGAATATTTCCCATGGAGGTCCTTGCAAGCCCTGAAGCAGATCAGATGCTGCACTAAAACTCTCAAAGAGGAGAGAGAAAGAGCACAGCACATATTGCAAACAGGATTTCTTTATGAGGTATTGGCTTGAGAGAAGAACTAAATGGAATGTGAAAGCAAAGATGGAGCTTCCCTACATCTGGCAGAAGCCAGTTGTTAACTTTTGGCAGCATGACGTAGGCTCTCCCTCTGCCCTCCATGGGGAGGTGAGGCTTGCTGCTGTTGGAAGTGGGTCAGGGGGTGGCAGTGGCCAGGAATAAAGTGTTAGCATCACTGAGTGTGGCTGGTACCTTCTCTTCCTTTCACTTTTTGTTCAATTGGCTCCGTGTTTTCAGGATCAAAGAGCAGGCAACCACTGAGAACATCCTTGTGTGCTGATTAAGAGTGAGATCTGCAGGAGCTGCTGCCCTAGGACAGAGAGAGTGCTAACATCACAGAAGTGTTTGGGGTTTTGATAGTGCTGTTGAGGAACGTGTACCTATAGAGATTGTATCAGTGGTACCTACGTTACTGCAGGCAAACAAATCTGTCTCTTCATTACAAGAGTCTGGCTGTAATGAAAAAGCTGGCAGGGGGCAGGGAAGGAGATGGTTTGCTTTTTGAGGTGGGATGGCAGTTTTGCAAGGATTTGGTGCCAGCAACCATTCAGTTTGTTCTTGGAAGACATTCAGTCAACTGCTGGTTGCTTGGAGGGAGACTGAAACAGGCTGTAGCATCAGTTCTGAAATCCCAAATACTTCCACTTTACCTCTTGTGCTGAAGCACTTCAGCACGCCACGCTGGACACGGGTGAGCTGAGCTGAGCTGAACTGGGGTTTGGCCGCCCCTTCGCGTGAGAACGGCTCGAGCGCTTATCTGGGTCTAAGCAGCTTCTGCTCGTGAAAAGGCACAAGACCTCACAACCTACTGTTCCTAGGATGTACACCTCCTAGCATGTTAGCTAAAAGGGAATTTCGGCTGGCTGTACAAGGAGATTAACGCTAAGAGGATCTGTAGGCTGCTGCCATGGGAAGGAGCTCACCATCCCTTGAGCACTTCTGACATAAAGCCCACTAAAACTCTCTCGAAATGAGAAAAGGATGGCCTGAGTACTTTGTGTCTAGATGGCAAATGCAAAATGCCACAAATCCACATGTTTCTGAAGCGAGAGCCTGTCTTCTTGCTCAGAGCAGAGCTCCTTCCTGCTGCTGTCCTTGGATGAATCCTTTCCTTTGCTTTCTCTCTGGTAGAAGGCTACAGGCTGAAGACGTGCTGTTCCCTTGAAAGATGGTGTCAGTATATTCATTCTGGTGCTAATGAAAGGACATTCTGGCACATGTTCCAGAATCTTGAGCAGTCCTTCTTTCCCCATTTATTAGCGTGACTGCAGAGCTGCAGCCAGGACACGTTCTGGGGCAGTTGTTTTTCTTAGGAGGTGTCAGAGTGCAGGGCAGTGGGCTGGGTGCTTGTAAAAGAGTTATCCATTGATCACTGCTGCTGGAAGAGACTGGATCTCACCGTGGCCATATAGTAATTGCAGCTGGAATGCCTGCTGGGTAGCAAACCAGCCCCCTGGCAATCTGGCCATGTGAAGTCCATTCAAGTTAGCATGAATCCTGGCCCAGGTATCAAACCAGGGTGTGCACCTGACCACTGAAGCAGTTTGATGCTAATTTGATGGACAGATCTGCACAGTATGGAGATAATCTTTTGGTCCCTAATATAGCAACTACAGAAGTCACATCCCTTTATATTTTTACAGCTTAAATGTTGGCTGGCTAGACTATGCTGTCATTTACATTTTGTACTCTTAAGGATAGGTTGTTTTCCTGCTATAAAATCAAAGGACGTGAATTCTTGCCTGGTGGAATTAAAAGGCTTGTGTGTACATTACAACAAAGGCTGTCCTGTAATTAATTAATCCCACTCCCTGTGGATGGAGGGGTATGTCTTGCTTCTTGATCCGGGTATGTGCCTGCTCCTCAGGTAGTCAGAGATTATTTCCTGGTGGTTGTGCAGATGCTGGGCACAGCTTGGGCGAGTGTCTCGATTTAGTAAATTCTCCTATATCTCAGGTTAGCTGGTAATTCTTCCTTCCCCATACCCTCTGCTTTTGGCTATTTTAACATGAAGTTCCTTAGAGTGGGAATATTTTCTTATGGTATTAATAATAACAGATACTCATTCTTATTTTCTTAAGGTATTAATACAAATGTATGCAATATTTGGTGCTTTTCAGAGGAGGATTTGTGAGTCTTACTGGACTGTGGAGGAGTCCTGTTAGCATCAGAGCTCTAAGCCCACCAGAAAGCAAGTTGCACCCAGAAAAGCTTGGGATTACCTGCTCTGGGTACCTAAATTTAGTTATTAATAGGTAAACAAATCCTCTAGAACCTCCTTGGAAATGTTTTTATTTTCCTTCCTGTGTCTACAGAAGCCTTGTAGCCAACAGTAGTACCCTTTTTCCACTTCTTTTTGGGCGAGTGCCAGGAAATGAACCCATTCAGCCAAATATTTCTGCATTTTGGACCTAAGCATTGGTGCGTCAGCTGCTCTTCCGTGAGTGGTCTTGGCAGGAGGTTTTGGTCGACAAGAGAAGTGAGGAGATTGTCAGAGGCTGGAAGATCAAGTGCAGATTGAGTGTCCCTGCTAAGACCTGGCATTTTTAAAAAAGCAGGAATCTAAAACTCAAAAGGAGGTCTTAAATTTGCAGTCAAAATTCTACATGTTCCTGGCTCCTGAAATAGCAGAATCTCAGCTGAGCTGGCTTCCCAGTCCTGAGCCTTTCCCTCACAGCAGTGAGGCTCTGGACTGGGTGTTGACCAGTCTTCCTGGCCTCTTCTTGATAAAGAAACTTTCTGTCAGCTGCTCGACAGCAACATATGGTTCAAGAAACAGATTTTGAGTGTCACTGCCATTCCCGGAGCAGGAGACAGCGTTAGATGTGTCGTCAGAAGCACCAAACTTGTTTTGGAGGAGGGAACAGAAAGTGAGCTGGGCATCCTACCTTCCAAAGCTGTAAGTCATGTGAAGTGCTTTTGTAGAGTTGGTTTAGAAACTATTCCAGTTGTAAAGGTCCAGACTCCTCTACCTCAGCCTGCACTGAGTCACATCCTGTGTGCAAAATACGGTGCTGCACGATTTCCCTCTGGGAGCTGTGCCCACTGAACCTGGGCAGGAGTGGGCTCAGGTCCTAGGGAGCTGCTTTCACCAGAAGATGAAAGGGATTTTCAGCTTTGATTTTACAAATGCAAGGATGCGTGCCAGGGACAACAGTGTCCGTTGGAAGGATTAGTCCCCAAGGATGGATGCACGGACAAGTGCTGGGTGGCTGAATTCGACACTCTTCATCTCGCTCTCTGCCCCCCCTCCATGTGCACAGAAGGCTGATTTATTTGAAATGAAATCCATGGAATATGCTAATACCTGCTCTGGTGTTGATCAGGCTTAATGTAATAACCTCCTCTCATTTTAGCTGATTCTGCTGAGCAATCCCATGCACTTAAAACTTTTCTTCTCCCGACCAGCTCCTGCTGGCCTCCAGAGGCCTTTCTGTTAAAAATAAACCCACCACCAAACTGCCTGCACCAGGAGCTAGGGAATATTTTCCTGTCCTGTTGGGCACGATCACATAGTCCCCACTAGAGAGAGACTCTTAAAAATAAATAGCCATATGTTGGAAGAGGGTGGATATTTATAGCATGGGCAGACCCTGGGCTGTATACATCAGTACAGCTCCATCACACAGAGGGATTTGAGGCTTGTTGCTGGGAGGCCAGATCCTTTCCTAGCTCGAGGAGGAGCCCAAGGAAGCTTTTTCCCCCTGCTCATTCTTGCAGCTGGATTCCAGCTGTCCCTGCACACAGCACATAGAGTACGTGAGAGGGTGTTGTACATAAGGCCACGCTGAGCTATTAGGTGGCAACAGAGAGAGAAAGGGAGGTAGCCCAGAGAGAGGAGGGGGGATTAGGGAGCTTCTCCAACTCGGTGGCAGGAGCTGGTGTCTCTGTACTCACCGTCAGCTCCAGGGCTTCGTTGAGGAGGCCGTTGCGCTTGCTGTGAAGGTAGGCGTTGGAGCTGCCGGTCTTGGCCACCCGGATCCTCGCAAGCCGGGCTTTCTGTGGAGAAGGCAAACAAGCTGAAGTTAGAGCTTGGCACACAAATGAGCGCTCCTGTGCTGGCAATACCGAGAGGAAGGAAATTTCAGGTTCTCGCTCTACTTGAGAAAGCCTGAGGGTGAAATACAGGGGGGTGTTGAGAACAGCTGGCACAGGTCTGGCTCCAGGAGTCAGAGGAGTACTTGTGTCTGAAGAACATCATCTGCCACCGAACAGTGAAAGCCTTTCCAGAGGCAAGAAGCAGGGTACTGCAGATCTTGTTTATCCTTTCAGAAGTTATTAGTCATTTTTTGGAGGGGGTGAGATGCACAGCAACTAGAAACACTTATCTTGGACGTCCTCCTGGCATAGGATGAGTGGATGTGATTTAGCAGCACGTACGTGCTCTGCACACGTGTTGCTTCCATGGCTCACCTTTCTCTAACGTGCTTGGCTGTTTAATCCTCTCTGTCTTTCATCATCTGTGTTGTCACTTGCTCTGCTTGCGCAGAGCTTCTCTTGACAAACTGACACAAGTCACTCTGCAACACCACGGAGGTTCAACTCTTCTCATTTCTATTTATCCCTGACCTTGACCTCTAGCAGGACAAGGCAGGTGATGGAAAGCAGCCCAGAATAAAGCAAACAAGGAAAACTAGGAAGACCCTCTTCTTTTTTGATCACACTGCTGTTAACATTTCAGCTTTTCCTTTCAGTTGTTGCCTGCTTCTCTGTCAAGTGCTGATTTGCCTTTTTCTACTGTTAATTTATGACTCAAACAGCGTTAAAAGTAAATACATGAAATAGCTGTGGCTATTAAAAAATAATTACATTGTGCTGTAGCTTAAAATGCTGCATAATCTTTTAAATAACATGGAACTCGTGATTTTCCTTTCTAATTAGAGGTGCTAATGGGTATACACTGTAGGAAGAGTAAAGCCAAGAGGCAAATATCTGCAGTGGGTCCAGAGAGTTTAATAATTCCAGGAGCTCTGTTATCGTGCATGAGTGACTCTGCCCCTCAACATCTGAAAGATTTGTTTAACCTGAAGAGCTTCTGCTTAAGCAGGCAATTTCTCAGGCTAAGACAGGTACAGGATGGTGGTTTGCAGCTTTAATTGGGTGACACAGGCAATGGCCACTGAAAAATAGGTCTTCTTTTGACACCCCAAAATGGGGACATCCAAAATTGTCTCTCTTTTCTCTACTTCGCCTAGATTTCATTGTCCCATTTTGATGCTAAGTCTCCAAGTCAGTATATGAGAGTGAAGTCCCTGATGAAACTTACTCTGTACTGGGGCCAAGGGATCTCCCAGTGCTATCTGGTCACCCCGTCCAAGTTCTATCTGCAAGACATAGTCTGAGAATACAGCAAGAAAAATAAATTGGATCTTAAGTTTTTCTGAAGATTTTCCCAAACAACTATTTTGCACTGAGCCCTGAGTAAGACTGGCCCGAGACTGTAATGTGGAACAAAAACCACAGAGACCACTACTATTGGATATGAGTTATGGGGAGAGAAGAGGAGATAAGGGGCTGAAGGATGCTCCATTCTCTGCTTACATGGCATTGTCCCTCTGGTCCTGTTAATTACTTTTCCCTGAAATTATTTCTTCTATTTGCATGTGTGTCTCTTTGTGCCTCTGGTCTTTACTTTCCATAATGATTTTATCTCTTCCACAGTCAGGACTGGATACTGGATCCAGCGGTGGTCTTCACAGTGAGGCTCTGAGGGCAACCACAGAAGTCTTCAGTTTCTTTCTGTGCTTGACAAAGTCTCAGCTTCTTTGCTATGGAATTAGCAGAGTCCCAGACTTACCTTGCCTCGCAGGGAAGGTTTCACCCTCACCTCCAGTTCCATCAGTTGTTTTTCAGTCATAGGCTCTTGTAATGAACATGATTCCCATTGCCTTCAGGCTGGGAGCAGATCAAATATTAATAGCTGTACTTCACGTGGGCTGGAGATGGTTCGTTTCCCAGTTCTGTTCCCTTTTCTCCTTTGAAACAGGGCCACTAGGTATCTAAATAATTAAGCCCCATAGCTTTTGTAGTTTAGAAAAGAAGTTGTTATTTAAAAAAAATGTCAGTGGGGCAGGACAGAAGTTAATCCTCTTCTCCTTATACAAAAGATTGTCTAGGATTGTCACATTGCCTAACTCTCTGCCCCCATTGTGATTCAATTTGGTAGATATCTTGATTAACTCCTCTAGAGAAGTTAATTAAAGTCGGTGGCTAAAATTGGTTTGGCCTTCTAGACCTTTTCCCACACTGGATTCTAAACCCATAGTTCATGTTTTTATGCGAAAGTCTGTGTGTAAATGTGTGAGGAGTTAATTGCAGAGGCAAAAGTCTTGCACTTAGGGCACCCACTGCGAGCTCTGAAGCAGGAGCATTTTGCAGAGGGCTGTAGGATGTGCTGCCACGTAGTTTGCTTTCAGTAAACTAGAGAATGAGGCTGATGAACTCTTCCAAATTCTGTCAGTTTTTAACACGTTGTCATCCCTGTCCCGCAGAGCCCCATGCTTGTTTGCTGGACAAGTGGACAATGGTGTCTTTCTGGCCATCTGCTGCAAATGTCTTTTCAGGTGGATGGGTCGAGCTGTCCTCTGCATCTCCTCCCACAGACGTGACAGACTAAAGGTCATTAGGGCCAGGCCTGAGATCACTGTTACTGAATATAACCCCTGCACGGGGAGTCTAAAAAAGGAAAAGAAAACGGCACACTGTGTCTGCATGTGGAGTGGTAAGAAGAGTTGCTAGGAAACCACAGGATCTCAAAATGCATATGACCTAATCTGGAAGATAATTTATATGATGAAAATAATAATACTAATGACAGCCACTTACAGGTTAGAATGATTAATTTGGTTATCTTGGAGCTCACGTGCTTCTGGGAGCTGGGTGGGAGCTGGGTCTCAATAACTTCTGGTTCCTTGCTGCTTTTTAAGAAACTGGAGACTCAGAGTTGAGCGGGCAGGGCAGTGAAGCCCCGTGCATGTGGAGTGCTGAGGTATGGTCGGGAGGATGGTCTAAGTGTCTGTCAGCACCCTGGGTGTTTGTGTTTCCCGAATGGACTGACAAAGGAGAAAGAAAAGCCTGTCTTCATCTTTTAGCTGCTTTGGAGAAGCGCAAGTAGCTGGAGTTGCTGGCTGGGGAAAATGCTTACCAGATGGCAGGCCCAGGAAACAGCTAATTATTATTTATTGATGATTTTCATCTCGTTCTTATGGAGATAATGCTCACTCTTGATTTATGTGGTATAATAAACTATTAGGTTAAAACCTATGACATAATTTCATATTTGCCAGACATCTTCAGCGTTCCAGATCTTCTGAACTTGAACCAGGAGGTGACCTGAGTATGTGTACATCAGGTATGACATGTACAGGGCCCGTGCTCCCTCTTTGGACTGGAAGTGTTACTAGCATTATCCTTTGCAGAGTTGCTGAGGTTGGAAGGCACCTCTGGAGGTCATCTGGTAGATCATCTGGTTCAACTCGGGCAGGGTCACTTAGACCCAGCTGCCCAGGACTGTGTCCAGGTGGCTTTGGAGTATCTTCCAGGATGGAAACTCCACAACCTCACTTGGTCAGCTTCACACTGAGTAAACGTTTCCTGATGTTCAGCCAGGGCCTCCTGATGTTTCAGCCTGTCACCTCTGGTCCTGTCACTGGGCACCACTGAGAAGAGCCTGGCTCTGTCCTCTTCCACCCTCCCTAATTCAAATACACTCATAAGAACCCTCTCCAGGCTGAACAGTCCCAGCTCTCTCAGCCTTTCCTCATATGGAAAGATAACAAGCAGCCTGTGCAATTAAACAGGAGCTGAACAACAGTGCTGAGAGTATGGATTGACAAAAAGTATTTTTCTAGTAGTTATGTTCTCCCCTTCCTAAAATGATCTCGTCTGTGATACCTTCGATTAATTTTTGCTGAACTCCTTTCTGAATTTTATGCTAAGTTTTCAATTTGTACTTGAGAGGGACCTTGGTGTGCATCTGTGGCTTGGAAAGGGAATGGCTGAAACCTTCACCTGGTGGAAGCTCCCTGCCTTGTTGTGGTAGACCTTCCTGGCCAAGCAGCAAATGGAAAACTGTTCATTTTTTAAGCAGCATTCAAAAATAATGGAGTGGACAAGATATTAAATGAATCCACTGTCTGTGGAGTGCTTTGCTCAATATAATCAGGCAACACTGATCATCTGTCCTACTTAGGGCTCGGGGAAGCGGCTGTGTCATCTTTAACAAAGCCTGGAAGCAGGCTGGCCTGCCAGTGAGGGCTGGGGGTTATTACATGTGTTTGAACCCTGAGTGGAATAATGGCTGTTTAAAAAGCAAATGACCCATATAATAAGTAGTAGTTGTTATTCTGCTGGCCCTGGTTCCATCTGCCTGGTCCAGTGGGCAGGCAGCGGGGTTACGGCGGTGTTGGAAAAGTAAGTTTTGGCAGATCATCTGCCTGTCATTTGGACATTTTTTATCCTAAGGAGCAAAGTATGCACATTTGGACTTTCCTTCCTCTCGAATCTTTATGTTAAACAGCTTTTGAGCCACGTTTAAATATTCTGTCATTTTTGCTTTGGGGAAGATGTTGTAGAGCTGCCTATGGAAATTAGATAGTGTAGAACTCATTATATTCCTATATAATTTGATGGAACCATTTACAGTCAGACCTTGATCTTATTTTGGGCCTCTTCATTACTTTCCAGAGATGAAAGATTCCCCTCCCCTCCTCCGTGGCTCTCCTTTTAATCCTACCTTACCCTTGGCACCATTAAAGCAACAGCACATCATTTCAAATGCACTATATCGTTTAATCTTTTCCAACACTGAAGAACATGATGTTCAATCTATTTATAGAACAATGCACAGAATATGGAGTTTAATGGATCTCGGCCTCTCCACTCGTCAGAGAGATCCTGGCTGATTAAACACAGAACTTTGAAACGAGTGTCGTAATATGGAAAACTTGCAGAGGGAAACACAGGACGGTCGGGAAGCCCCTGGAACCCTGAGACTGGTCCCCTCCTATTGCAAATTCCTTTTGTGTGTTTTGGTCTTGAATTTAACAAGCTTTGGCTTAAACTTAGTGAAGCTCCTACTCCTACTGGGCTTTTATTTTAGAACTTCATTCTTTTATTGAGAAAATTTCTTCTGATTTCCAGCCTGCCTGTGTTTATTGCCAGTTTTACTTGGTTGTCATTGTATTGACATTTTCTTTTTACATGGACCGTTCCCTTCCTGGTGTTAGTTGGGTTCTACAGGAAAGAAGAGACTAAGCTTCATTTTTTGTAGAGTTTGATAATTCTCACTCTAGTCCTTTCCTTGACATTTAAGCAGTAAGCTGTTTTGGAGGCCATTTCTTATTTTTATCCTCTGTAGATGCTCTGCTTATTTCTAGTATCTTTTTGTAGTCAGCCATCCACCCACCCAGCAAGGGTTACAGGCAGACCTTGATCTCTGTAAGAACTGACCTTATGGACAGTTCTAGGTTTGGTTCTTTTTTTCCTTGACTGAAACACATCCTAGACAGTTACTGCATCTTGGCTGGAATTCAACGCTTCCTCTATGCTGACTTTCCCCACACTGCTAGTCCAGCTGACTGACAAAGCTGGTGCTCTTCTCTGCCTAAGTGTGCCTCTGGAAATGATAAGCACATTCTTTTGCTGTTTGTATTCTTAATGCTGTGACAGATTTTGAAGCTTGGGTCAAAATTGCTTCAGGGATGCCTGGTCAAAAAGGTGCCGTACCAGATGCGGTGGGAATCTGGTACAGTTTGTTTAGAGTGAGAAGTGATGTGTTAGGAGGTGCAAATTAGGGTGTCAGAATCTGTCTAGAAAGGTATTACTTAGAAACATCTTCTAAAGAGCCTCGTGCCTTCCTGCATCGTTAGTCAAGAGGTTGCTGTTCTCCATCCTTCTAAAATAAGGTTCTCTGCTTCCCTGAAAGCAAAGTGTGATGAGCATCTGTCGGCCAGTGATTTATCTGCCCGTCTCTGTTTCCAGATCTCACTTCTATAACATTTTTCACACAGCTCACACCCCTAATTAATAGCTATAAAGTATTCAGGGGATGGAGAAATTAACAGAATTTGATCTAGTGTCACATGCCAACTTATTAGACCTGATAGATGAGCACTAATTAATGATGTGGAGGCCTGTGGTTAGCTACAGAAAATGAAGGTAAGTGCTTCACCTAGTACTGCTCACTCTCTCCCCACGAAGATGGTGAAAACGTGGAGGGGATGGGGACAATGACCACAAAACCTTTGTATGAAACTCAAGAGAAAATAAGCAGATCTGTAAAACTCACGCCCTTTGTTCCCCTCTGTGAAATGAAGCCCAAGGGGAAGAGATGATGGTGGGGCTGTTCTCCTGCCTTGTTGCCTGCTCACTGTCATCCCTGAGGGGCAGGTCCCCACCAGCAGCAGGGGAGTGAAAGGGGTCAAGTGCCTGTCAGGGCCAGGAGATGTGCTCCATTCTGCTCTCCGTGCTATGAGCTTTTGGCATTGAGAGAAGTGTTGCTTGCTGGCAAATGAAAGTTGCTTGGAAGTCATCAGATGACAATAAAGTAGCCGTGCGGTGCAATTAGCTTCTTACTGAAGTTGCTTCTCTTGCTCATGGGGATGCATCTCTTGCATTAGGCTTCTGGGGAGAAAATCCATCCCAAACCCATCCTATTTGAGAAGGGAGGACTCTTTGAGTGTGTGTCAGCTCACGTCCTGGCACTGCCAGCCCCAGCACACAAGCTCCGTACCCCCACCTGGCCGATGCGTTGGGAGAAGCCTTCCTGGCACCTTGTCCTGGGTGCTGGAGGCTCCTGGATGCTCCACAGAAGCTGTGGAGTCATCCTGGCTACGAGCTGCTCTGGGTGTGCATTCCAGCATCGCCGCCCGGGCCGGCGCGC
>VWZY01005696.1:216068-277192 GCA_013399075.1 Chloroceryle aenea | reverse complement strand
TGTCCCAGCTCGGCCACTAACGAACCTGATGCTTCGGATGTGGCCAGAAACGCACCGGCCGGACCCGGTACCGGAGCTCGTGGGCGTTGGGTAGAAAAGCTCCTTGTTATGGTGCATGTTTGGAGTTAACACACTCGGATGGAGACCATGTGGCTGGAACTGCGCTCAGGCAGCGGTTTGCGTGGTAAGCAGGAGAGTTCTGCTGCCCTGTGACAAAGTGGAGAAATAAGGAACTTTTTTCCTGGGGAGCAATTTATCTGGGGGTTCCAGCTGCCTTTTCTTCTCGTGCAGTACTCACAGGCAGGCTGCTTTCCCCACAGAGATAGCTTGTTTGAAGATGATCTCTAAGTTTAATGCACACTCTCGAGTCCCTCGCCGGCTCGTCGCCCGTTCCCTGCCAGCGTTTGCCGTCGCTTTGCTCGCTCGTGACTGGTCAGGGAAGCACACCCTGTCAGTTCTGCTGCCTTGGTTGAGGCGTCAGCAAGAATTACTACTGCAAAAGCTCTGACAGATGATTTAAAATCCTGGGTATGAATAGTAATACCTTGGGGTGGCTTCACGTTATGACCTTGCACGTCTACGGGAACTAACTCTGCAAGAACCCTCCGAGACAGGAAAACAGGTGGATTTATCCCAGTTTTATGTGTGAAAACCCTTGAGTCAGAGAGGGAAGCATGGAAGGGTGATGCGATGCTGCTGCAGGATCAGAGCTCATTAAAACAGTGAGACTGGCTGGAGTGGGGAGACAAAAGAGGATGGCAGGCTCCTGCTTGTGCTGGAGAGGACCTGCCTCGTGCTGGTTTAGAGCATCATGCGATGCTGAAGTACCAGCAGTTACTGTTTGATGGGATTTTCATGACCTTTAAACAACAAAGGCTTGTTCTGAGTCAGACTTTGCAGACCACTGCTGCTGGGTGGAGTGGGAGGAGCAGAGTAATGAGATTCTAGGACTTCTCAAGTTGGGCTGTGGAAGACATCTGGCAGTGCGCAAGCAGGGAAATTCTGCGGGGGCCCTGGAGAGATGTGCTGGCAGAACTGCAGAGTGTTCCCAGCTATCTGACATCTGTGATTAGAGGTCTGAGACCTGTATTGCCATCCCAGCACCACGTGTGTCGGTGACAAATGTTGTTCTTATCTGCTTATCACCATTATGGTACAAATTAGTAATCACAATAAGCTTTACTATCACACCCACTTCTAGTTATGTTTTCTCCCGACCCAGGGGATATTTCCAGATCCATTCATCTAGACATAATCGGGTACTGCTGCTGGTGCTGGGGTATTTGAGCTGGATTCATGATGTAGCCTGGGAAGTGTTTGGGAGCTAAACTGCACCCAGCCTACTCCAGTCCACATTACTTAGACAGAGCAGTAAAATAATTAAGAAAGGTAACAGCAAACAATCTCATCTCTAGAACCCCATTCCAAAGTCAGGGCTTCCCACCATTTTTTTTTGGCTTAAAGTTTTGCATTCGGGTCTCCTTGACAAGGCAATTTCAGTTTGTGTTTGTTTAGACATCTGGGATGAAGTGGGCACCATCAGCCATCACAGATCCTACCAACTGTGTGAGATAATGAGCCATCTGGACAGAGGCTGCCACACACGAGCCAGAACCCCAACAGGTGGGGAAAGGGGACACCCTCTTGCCGAGGTGACCGAGGAGAGCCCCTGAGGATGGATTAGTCAGGTTCTTAACGAGTTGCAGGCTGTTACCTGGTGATGGTCGAGACATGACATGAAAGGGCCTCGAGGCCTGAAACAAGCAGTGAGTGGCTTCTGGATATATGTGGAAATTTTTTCATCTGGGCATCGTGCCACTATTGACAACAGGCTTAATATTTCAATGTATGGGCTTGCTTTGGAGGCGGGAGCTAGAAGCTGTAACTCCCTGATTTCAATCTCTCCTTTCAGAGGAGACATTGACTTCTCTTATGCAATTTGGGACCCAGGGAATTTGAACTAGCTGAACTAATGGAAAATGCCATTTTGCTTTCCTGGATGATAGGAAAGAAAAGAGGAAGGGTGCCTGGNTTAAAAAAAATTAAAAAGCTTTTTTTTCCCCCATCAGAAACCATTAAATATCAACAACAAAAACATATTCCACACAGATTCATTGTGGATGAGGGAAAAAAAAAACCCATGTTTTTTAAATGTCAGCCAGCTCCAGTTTTAACCTTATTGTTTCTCTCTCTCCTTAAGTTCCCAACCCCATTCCCTGCTGGGATCTGAGTCATGTTCTGTCGCTGAGCTCTCCTTAGCTCACAGCTTTGCTCTGAGTCTCTTTTTCTGGCCGTTCTGTTCCACGCTCTGAAGTTCACTAACCCACCTCCAAAACTCGGGGCGGCAGCTGAGAAACAGAACATTTCAAAGCTGACTCCCCTGCTCTGAGGCAAATCAATTCTTCTAATGGCCTGGTTATTGACAGGCGTGTGGGCCGTCTTTCTCAGGGGTGTGGTGATGTCACAAATCTCCCATTAACCATTCTCTTCATCACCATCTTCCTTCTTCATCTGCTCTGCTGCCTGCAGGCCTGTTTTCCATGCCTCTGGGAGGGACGGCTGGGTCTGGAACAGGCTGTTTCTAACATGCCTCTTGTGGAACAATCAGAAAGACGTTTGTGTCCTTACTCTTCCTTCCTTTTGGCTTAAGCCCCTTTTAAGCATCTCCATAGTTACCTCTTCATCAGTCTGGGGAGTCATAGCTGCCTGCGTGCAACAGTCACACGAGGAGCTCTTGCTGTCAGGAATAACCTTCCTCCATCTACTTCCTCTCATCGACTTCCATCCCAAAAGATACGGCTCCTTCCTTCCCCTCCTCCTTCCTTTCTTCTGCTGCCACTGCCTCCGTGACCAAATGCTTTAGTTCATCCACTAGGCAACATGGTCACTTCTCTGCTTCACCTAATTTGTACAGCTACTCTGGGCTAGCCTGTGTTAGTGTTCAGTTCTATATTAACAGTTTTATGTGAGAGCAGCTCTGCGAGTCGATTTTGGCCTGGGTAGTCCTTTCCTTGCCTAAATCTGGGTGTTTGGTTCTTTCCTGCTAACAAGTAGCCTGGAGGATTAAATGAGAAGTCTGTTTCAAGGATTTTGCAGTACATCACTTGTTCTCATAGAGTCAAAGGCCAAGAGATAATAAATGAAATGAAGAGACTAAGAGGCTGTAGTCCTCCAAAGCATATTTACTGCAGACCTGAAACCGAGCCCTGGGATTGCCCAAGTTCAACATCCGCAGACGGCGGTTTCGCTTTAGCCCCTGTGAAATGCACCACTAAACCCACTCTAATCCCTCTAAGATTATCAACCATTTTGGTCTCTTGGCTCATTTAGCAAATCTACCCATGGAATGATACATGCACTTTAAGCAGGGCTTTTTCCCAGCCTCTGAGCATTCGCATTCCCCCCTCCTCTGCCGCGCCGACGCGGGAGGCACGCGGCACGGCGCGAGCCGCCCCCTTTCCAACGTGTTTTCCCCCAAACTCAGAAGATCTGGAACAACTCAGCTGGCAAACTTTAAGCCCTCAGGGGGCTGGGCTGAAGACCAGTTTGCTTTAGGCTGTTGTTGTGGTTTCTGAACGTTTCAGCTGCCACTCTACTACCGTGTGCCTTCTGAGGCTCTTCCAAACTGCTTTAAATATGCTTTTGAGGATTTAGCATCTTCATCTGAGTGTGTGCTCACCTTGGCAGGGAGCTGAGGCTGGCGACCACATGGGCTGAGCCTGGAATGCTCTATTGCTCTTGTTAACAGTACTTTTTTAGTGTCTTAACCATTTGTTCTTACCGAAAGGCTGCTAGTGCACCTTGCTATTCGTCAGTCACTGGCCCACCGAAGCAAACTCCCACTTCTGAGAGCTCCAGTGCAGTTTAGTGCCAGCTCCCCTTTCCCAAGGGAAGGGTACATTGGACCCGGGGGGGTTGTACTGCTGCTAGTTGGGCTGTACTGGAGCAGTCTGGGGAGATACTGAAGAGCTTTCTAATTGTCTTTTCTGAAGTATCATTCCAGGGACAAAAACTCCCCAGAACAAACTAACCTCGCTGCACTTAGCACAATCCTTCAGCTGAAGGACCTGAGTTGGTTATTTTAAAGCTGAAAAAGACAAGTCATTGGACCTGGGAAATTAAGGGCCAGCAAAGACTCTCCTAACACTGAAGAACACCTTTCTAGAAGTATTTTTAGTAAGAGTTCTAGTGTTTTCTTCTCTTCTTCCTTTTTTCTTTTTTTGTTACTGTATATGCAAAGATGGGGCCTTGGATTTTAGTGTTTGTTCTCTACTTAGAGACATGAGATTAAACTTCCCTGTCAGCAGCTAGCACTTCCTCCAGAAGGATTTTTGACTAGTCTCCGAGTCCAGAGGTCTACAACATGGGAGAGCAATCTGCACTTCTGGGATCTTTGCTGCAGGGAGCCCAAAGGCTGCATCTATTCTTTTCCCTTCTGTATAACCTGGCAAACTCTCAGCCCTGCATTTCTCTGCTGCCCTGCTCTGGTGGGATTATCCCTGTGGCCTGGGGGCTCTATTCACTCAGTTTCTAACTGCTGAACAATGAGCTGGTTTATTTTGCTACTGCTAAAGGAGCAGCATTTCAGTAGCTGTCGGTAGCTGCCTCGGCTTTCTCTTTCTAGGGTTGGAAAGTGGGAATTGTGGTCCTCAAACCAGCACCAGATGCTTGTCTCCTTCACATTGCATCCAGGCTGCAAAGCGAGCACAGCAAGAGAGGCACCCTGGCATTATCCGAGTTACAAAGTCATTCTATTGTCACGCCTTTTAAGTGTCAAATTCCCTTTTAAAACCAAAGGCTGTGACATTCACGAAAGAACAGGATCGTTTCAAAGTCAGGGAGGTCTATTCTTAGCACATCAGTCAAAAAGGAAAAAAAAAAAAGTCTTTGGGAAAAAAAAACCAAACAATTTTACCAAAATGAACCCTGTCAGAAATAATCAATTTGTCTTCCAGTCAGCTTGACCTGGTCCTTGCTGCATGCCAGAGGACAAAATTTGATGACAAAGTACAATAAATTAAGATTACCAGATCACCTTCTAATTAATTCTCTTTCGTGCAGGTTTGGCAAAGAATAATTTATCTTCACGGTGATGAAATCACTGGTAGCTTGGGGTTTGGGTGGGTTTTTTCCCTTTTTAAGGAACATTTCTCCTCAGGTGAAGAATAGATGAAGAGTAACAGCCACCTCCTGGTATTTTATTCATGCTATTTAAATAACTCTTCTCGCTAGACCAGTGCCTCCTCCACAGTTAGGAGACAAAGCTGAGACTGAGCACATCATAACCCAGAAGGCCAGTGGGGCTGTGCACACCAGAGACTGAGGAAGGGTGGCTGTGTTATCTCTTCAAAGCCCTATCCTCCAAACTCTGCTAACAGGGACCTGCTACTGATGGGCTCTTCGTATTCAAGGACTGAAAGAGTGCAAAGAGCTTTTTCCAACCTCCTCGAAAAAGCTGTGCAGAAGTTCTTGACAGAGGTTTAACTATGACTAAAACTTCCCTATTCCCCAAGAAAGGATTCTGTTCACTGAGGGTGATGCTGGAACATGTGTGCAAAGCAGATCCTTGGTGTCCTTCTGTATGTCCTGATCATCTCCAGAGAGGCTGTCATTAATGTGCTTCTGCCTCTCTCATTCCCTTTAGTATTCATGCAGTAAGATCATGTGAAAATTACTCACACTTCTGACTTGAGAAAACTTTCTTAGCCCAGAAATTCTTCCAATATCAAGGGAATTAGAAATTCAAATGGAGGGAAATTATACACTCTGGGTGTCAATACAGCAACCCTTATAAAAGCTGCAGTCAATCACATCAGCATCAAGGGTGGGGGTACGTTTCCTTGCCACCGAGTGGATCATAGTCCAATGAGGAGAGAAAAAGGTGAATCAGAACAAGAAACTTCAGTGTGCTCCTTGGAGAGGACAGCCTGCTCCGAAAGCACAGGCCTGGAGTCGGTTCTGGAGCTTCGTTGTGTTGTGACCTGTGGTGATGCACCAGTCTTGTTTGTCTTGCCTATTTATTTGCTGAGGGGGCTGTAGTGTAAGGTCTGGCTCTTGCTCTGTTTGTGTGATGTTTCAGTAGAACCTCAGTGTCTTTGGTTTAAATGAGCTATGGCACCCTGTCCCCTTCACCAGCCTCCCTGGGAGCTCTCCAGTCCTTCCAGGGCATGGACACGTGGCATGTCCTTATTGCAAGTTAAATCCAGACACCTTATGCCTGGATGCAGCCTCACATCAGGCAACCCACTCTGTAGATCATTTAAATCCATTAAATGAATGTAATGATCCATACTGGTTTCCCACTGTCTGGCTGCTGACTGAACAGTGTGTGGTACAGAGTGGACTTCCAGCATGGAATCTTTAGATGTATTTTTGTTTTCCATACTATGTTGTATGACTAAAAAAACAACTCTCCCTCAAAACCCCCTCCCGAAGGTATCGTGGTTGGATGTTCCACGTGTACAATGCCAAACCTAACGCAGGTCTGTGTCAAACTCAGCCACGACTTAGGGAGACTGCAGCTCTTTCCCCCTGTGATTCTCTCTCTGCTACTCTCCTGATGTGTTTTGACTGCCAAATTTTGTGGTTTTGTAGGTCTCATATCTCAGCTCTCTGCTGTCAGCTCCCTGAGATGTAAGAAATAGGCACAGCCCAGATGCTTGCCTGAAGCAGAAATAGCACAGCTTTCTACTACTGCTCTCCACTGGGTGCCCTGAGTTGGGAATTTCTGCTCGGCACCATTCCACAGGGAGGAAAAAAAAACCCAGACCTTTAGTTTGCAGTGATTGTGAAAACCCAATTCTGGTTTTGATGTAATTTAGCAGACTGAAGTAGAGGGGTGATAAATCTGTTCTACTTCCCTAGCAAAGGTTATGCTGGCAAAAACTGCTCAGAGTTTGGAATACTTGATAATCCCCTCAGGTTTCCAGGGGCTTTTTTGTACTCCCAGTGTTTTGTCCGTTTAATCTGCAGTGCTGAGGGGCCCGTGTACTGGGAAGTGTCTGTTTCTGGATGGGTGTTTTCAAAACTCTAGAGACACAACAGGAACTAAGGAGCCAGAAGGATAAACAGCTCCTGTTGAGGCTGGAAGTGTTTCTGAGTGTGTGTATATATATCTCTATTTCAGACTGGTGCATAACAAAGGTGAGCAGTAACAGCTTTATGGCTTCTGATCTTTTCAGATGCTCCATACCCAGCGTGTGCAGTGCCCCAGGCTCTGCAGGTGGGGGGTTCCAGCTGCCTGTGAAGCCTGCCCTGGGGAGGGTGGATGGCTGGGTGCCTGCAGGCTGCCCTCTGCCACGCTCAGAACTGGGGGGCTCGGGACAGGGGGCTGGGGTTTCCTGGCAGCTCTTGAGCTCTGGGAGGAGGTGGCCGCGGGACCCTTACCTTCTGCGCTCGCCGCTTGTCCGCTCTCTGGTTCTGGTGGTAAATTCGGCTGAAGTTGGAAACAATGACTGGAACCGGCAGAGCAATGACCAGCACCCCGCTCAGGGAGCAAATGGAGCCAAATATCTTCCCAGCAATTGTCTTGGGCACCATGTCACCATAACTAGAGGGGGGGGAAAAACAAAAAAAGGGAAGCCCCTGCTTCAGAAAAACATCACTAGAAGCCTTTTCAGGTTCCCTGTGTGTGCAGCAATGTGAGTGTCCGGACGAGACACTAAAGCTCAGCAATCCCCCATGCAAGCAACGATTTATCTGGTGCTGTCATCCTGCAGATGACAGTTTAAACTGTGCTTTGGCAATGAATTAAGCTAAACCAAAGAAAGGCACTTTTGTTTCAGAATAGATGTGCCAGTTCAGGCAGCTTCTGAGCACGTTAAGTTCGCATCCTTGCTCATTTAGTACCTACCTCTCCATGTAGATGAGCTCTAAAAAACTTAACCCTGTACTTTTGCTCCTGGGCAGGTTCATATATTTTAATTCCCTTGTATCCAGGTGTGAATGAGGGTGGATTTATCCTTCCATTCCAGACCCCAGCAGCTCCCTTGCCATCTGTACAGTCAGAAACTTGGGGTTCGTTCAAAGTCTGGATTTGGTAAAGGCTGAATTGTCAGGAATGTGAGACCAGCTGAGAAATACTCGGGCAAACCTCTGCACTAGGTTTGAGCCAGCAATCTCTGCTGAACCACTGAGATTTGTATGTTAAATAATACCATGCAAATCTGAGGCAGAATAATCCATTTTGCAGAGGTGGAAGATGATGCTGGTTTAGGTTCTGTGGGTTCCACACGATGGAAATCACTGCTCTGCTGAGTGATTATTTGCTGTTTGTGATTTTACTTTGCATATTGCAAAAGCTTTCTGTGGTAGTTTTAAGCTTAAGCTTTAATACTAATACTGGCCTTCTGTAAAGAAAACCAACGTGCTTTGCCTTATGGCCACTCAGCAGTGACATAAGAAGGAGCATGGCTGTTACTCCCTCATGGAACATAAGGTATTGAAACTGCTCTGAGGTTCAGGCACCTGATGGAATGGGCTCTCCCTGAATGCTGCCAAAGGAACGGGGATTTGGAATTCTGATTTACACCTTGGCCTGACACAATCCCCACGTTGTGTGCCAAGTGATTAGACCCCTTAATTCTGCGCCATCACTCGCGGTTCCCCCGCCTCGCAGCACGGTCTCTGATGTCTGTTGGGCACCAGATGTTGGCAATGCAAAGGGCATGCCCAGCGTTCAGCAGATGTGGAGGTAACATTGGCAGGAGGCTCCTCCTCCCCTCCAGTTTGCCCTCTAGAAGTGACTTTAGTGCTTTCATCTGCCAAGGGTTGATAGGCAAATAAAAACCCATCCCAGAAGCTGGGTGTTGGTTGCAGCGTTTTCTGCTCATGTAACAAAAAGCTCATTTGTAGCTGGTGCCCCTGGAGTGCGATGGGAACACGATTAGCACAGCCACTCACTGAATTCACAGGCCTGGTTCCAGTGAGACATTTATTACATGCTTGCATGCAAATGTATTTATTAATATCAATATTCATTGAAGTAATTTTCATCTGGAGGAAAGGGAAAAACAAGCAGCCAAGTAACAACTGAATTAAAGAAAAAAAATAGGCTTGGGTACTGGAATGACTGTGTGCAAACCACGGGGGTACAGGAACTCCCCGAGTACCTCTGGAGGACACCTTGGACTCTCTGAAATCCCACTACGAGCAGCTTTACGTGACCTGGGTGCACCTTGGAGTAGAAGAGAGGTAAGGGAGTGTCACAACCTGCTGAAGGTTTGCAGTAGACAGGGAAAGGATGGGAAAATTAAAGTCTGGCTTGAAGGCAGACTGAAGGAGCTTGAAGTCTGGAGAGGCCCCTTGTTGCTATCAGATGGTGTTTGGGAGTTCCGTGTTCTTTGGGATGTTCTGGTGTTAGATGCAGCAAATATTGAAAAGCAAAATGATTTACAGTTGAGATTTTATTTTTATCTTTGATGTCTGCCTATGACTAACAACGAGCTTTTATGGGAATAGAGCTGTGCTAAGAATAATTTACATCCAAGGGGAAATCCAATTATTCCAAAACACCTTTTTTTATCAGCTGAACATTTTTCCCCATCCAAGAATTCATTGGTATGAGGGTCTCTGAATAAAAGCAGAACTCAGCACACATTAACTAAGGGAGTGTCACAATCTCTTGTGTGCTCTCCTGGCTTGGTGGGTAGACACTCTGGCCAAGCAGCTGGGTAAAAGATCATCACTGCTGGACTATCACCCTCACTCATGTTCCAGGAAAGGCTAAAGTTTCAGGCTTAGTGACAGCTTTGCTTTGGCCTTTTCAGCTGGTTGGGTTTTTGTGGTGTAAATGCTTCAAGCTTTGCTAGCTAAGGCTTAATTATCCCAGGCAGAATCCTTTTCCTGCCTTCACCTGCATTAAAAGCCCTCAGAATACCTCAAATCAATAAAATACTATTTATGTCTATTAACTTTTTAGCTGCTGCTTCATGCAAAGATAGTTTAAAAGCTCTTGCTAAATGACAAAGTCCCTGCCTCATTTAACACTGTTCTAAAAAAAAGATATCTTTCTTTCTTTTCTCCTGCCACCCCTTAACACACTAAGGCTGACAATTAATCATATCCCTCAAACATGGTCTTGGTGACCTGGAACACTGAGAGAAAGCTCTTCTGTGCATTTGCAGAAAGTACAATACTGGGTGTCTGGCTCTCAGTCTGCCTTGTAGAGCTTTGTTCTTACACCCAGACTGAGAGTTACCTCATTACTTGGGACTTCAGAGCAGGTGCTTTAAAACACCACAGGGAAGATCAAACTGTTTGGAGCGCCGAGGATTGTGCTGGGGAGATGGAGAACTTCATCTGCAAAACTATTCCAAGAGATGAGAGATTGTGCACTGGCTGGAGCAGGCTGCCCGGGAACAAGAGCTAAAAGTTGTACCCTGGCTTCTGGCTCTACTGCAGAGCTCTCTGGGGAGGGGATGCTGCTGGGTCCTCCCTCTGGCTTTGCAGGGCACGTTGTGAGCTTGCAGCCGTCTCCCCTGGCTTTGTGATGTGAGTGGTGCTGATGTTTGGAGATGCCTGAGCTTTTTCGATCGGAGGGAAACCCATCTGGAGCCTGATCTAGGTCCCCTTGCACTTAAGGAGAGGCCTCCTTTCGACTGGCTATGGTGGGGTTTGAAGGAACCTTTAAAGTTGCAGTTGTTCTCCTACATTGACACATGCAGCTCCTGCAATATTCATTGCTGGAGTGACTATTTTTGTCCTGATGGTACCACAGGGTACTGATGGCCACGTGGGGTGTTTGTAACAGAGACAGTGCCAAATAATCTCCAGTATTGGATTTCAGTTAGTGCTAATTGGGCATTTTGGACCCAAAATTTCTTTTTCCCAGATTGGAATGAGAGAACACAACTTTCCCATTAATTGCTTTAGTAAAAGGTAACTTGTCACCTAAAAAATTTCTCCTACAGAAAGTGCATTTTAAGTAATTAATCAATAATCTCATTAGAGCAGCAAGAAGATGGAAGAGTTAGGTAATGATTAACATTCAGATGGTCTAACGGGATGTTTGAGACCATAATAAAACAACAGGAGGCTGCAAATTCATTAAACTTTTAATGTGCCCTCTACTAAATCATTTCAGCTTTCTCCACCTCAGCTCCCCATTTGTGAAACTGCTGCTGGTATGAAATAGTTATTTATTCTTTGCCTGTTTGGTTGAGCAGGGGCTAGATTCTTCAGAGCAGGAGCTGCCCCACGTTCTGTCCCCAGCAGGGACCCCCCAAGTGCTGCTCCCTTACAAGTATTAGTAGTGCAAGGCAGTTGTACAGAAATCTGGAGGAAACTCAGCCTGCACATGGCTCTAGGCTTGTCCAGAGATGGATGCTGAGCACTGGCCACGCTAGATGTGTAACGTGCCCAGAGATAAACATCTTTCTATTTATTCTGCCAGGAATCCAGTTAGATGGCAGCAGATTCAGCTCGTTGCTGAATTCATTGCTCTGCTGACGGCTGTTCTGGGTGAGGTGCCCCTTTGGGAGGAGCTGCCCTTCCTGCCCTGGTCCCTTCAGTGCTCTCTCTGCCCAGGGGCAGCGATTCTGGAACCTCTACACATGTCTCCCACATTGCAGTTTGTGCTCTTTTTCTTTTCCTGGTTTCAAAGCCCCTTCTGCTTCTTCAAAGCCCCATTTCCTACCAAGGAAACACTGTGAACACTGCAACTCTTACTTGCTGGATGCAGCAGGTAAAGCCTTAAACCAACAAACCATGAAAACATCAAAATAGGAAATTATTTCTTGGTGGTCCCTCTTTAGACTGGAACCAACTGTCAATGCAGCATTTCAACTCTTGGAATTTTTATTTCTGGTGTCACTTCTGTGTTCTCTGGATCTAAAAGGGGTCACATGTCAGTCACCCTAATTAGCAGTAATTGGCCTCGACAGGGTAATGTGGTGTTGTTTTTCTCTCTCTGTACAGAAAATGTTATCAAATAGAGGTCACTGTTTCTGAGTTCTGGTGTTAGCAGTAGAGGTGTCTGGACATCACTTGGCTCCCCAGCTGGAGACAGCAATAAATAAGGTGCTGAACAGCTCATCAAATGACTCTCTCTAAAAATAGACTCTCAGCAGCATCTCTGATGATCCCCTCTCTCTGTGCAACGTTCCCAGCCTCAGCAATGGGCAATTGGAGTCAAAAAGCTGAAAGATCCTACAGCGTGGGGTCATGGGGAGGTGCTGCAGCAATAACAACTCTGTGGGGACAGGGAAACAGCTTTTCAGAGGATGCTTTTTTTTTCCAGCAGCCTTTTTCTGTGCCAACTTTTGAGCCAGTATAAGACACGCACCTGGCTGAACCATAAGCCTGTGCCCCTGGGTGATTTGGTTGAGCTCGCAGAGCCCGCACAAGGACGTGGGGACAGCTGGCTCGTGGATCAGATGGACAGAAGAGTCAGAATGGGCTTTTTCTGGCCGGTGTTTAAGCGGTCAAGGGACATTTCCTGCCTAGTGGTGCAAAACGGGGTGGTTTTCACACACAGCCTGTGAAAGCTGAACTATCTCAGGGAGGATGGAAACAGAAACAATGCTGCTTCAAATGATTTAGTATTTCTGCCTCGCGCTGGCATTAACAGCGCTTTGAGAGCTTCTTTATCTCTCTAACCTTTTGCCCAGCAGAGTGGAGTCAAAAGAAGATTTCAGCGGAGCCCGTAAGCTTCCGCTTTTAGGACAATAAGGACAGAATAATAACATTATGTGCTGTACAATGGAATATGATTTTGAAAGCCTTTTGCATGAAAGAGAAAGAATAAAGCATGGAATTAGCATGTAGCTTTCCAGGTGCAAGAGATCCTTTGTCATACTCGAAGTAAATCGCTCTGAAATGTTTTGATTTGCAGAAAGGAGGAAAAAAAAGTCTAAAACTCAGCTAGAATGTTTCAGTTGCATTGTCTGTGTCACATCTGACAGCTCAGAGGAGCTCATGTCCCTCCGTTTAATAGGTACAAGTCCAAAGTAATCATGGTAATGCTGCTTTGAACCTCCAGTGAAATAATCATCGTGTCACTTCCAGTGATACAATGAAAACAAAAGCAAATATTACTCATTCTTTTCTTAGCTTTGCACATGACAAATGAACAGGGAATTAACAGCTAAGGTAGGGAGGCTGGGGAGAGTCAGGTCTTTTGTTTAGGGTTTAGTTCATGGTTCCTCTGCTGCCTTACCCAGCTCCCCTGCCTCGCTGGAATCGCCCCATCAGGGAGTGCAGCTCACAGGGGCCACTTCCATGCCCAGGTGGCTTTTATCCTGTCACAGTTTCCTACCTCCAGGTCTGCAAAGATACTGTTGCCTTTTTCAGTAGAGGTGTATGGACTGTTCCAGGGGATGCACTAAATTCCTGTGTCCTGGCAGGGTGGGAGCTGGGCTCTGGAGGCAGTGATAGTGGCAGATGGATTTGAGTGCACACGTGTGACACACCAGTGACCAAGTGCTCCTCGAGTCTGAAAGCTGACTTTGTCACGGGCTTGTTTTATTGCTGCAGGAAAGATGTCCACTTGCTGTCTGATTTTATTCTTCCATATCCATAAGGGAGATGAAGATATTTTCAGAGCTGTCCCAGCCAAGTGTTGTGAGGATTAATTAGTTAATGCTGCCATGACATTTGGAAAATACAGAAGATTTTTTTGAAAGTGTTTTTTTTCCAGACACAGACTCAGTAATCCATGTCCATAAGGACAGCCTGGTATGTTAATGTCAGCTTTTTAAATACACTAATCCCAGAAGGAACGGGTCGTGCTGCTGAATGCCTGAGAAACCTGACACGTGAGGAGCCTTGTGGTGCCTCCTGAAAGAGTGTGCTGTAAACAGAGCCACAGTGGCTTTGAAGCAAGAGAATCTATAAACAGGCTGTCAAATGACAGACTTGAACAGCAAATCAGCTGTGGCCAGGGAAGTACAGAGCCTATTTCATGCTAGGCTTCTTTTATATTAAATATACTTATTTTCTGCCTTGTTTTGAGCTGGCCAACTCCCCAGCTGGGTATTCAACTTCTGCAATACCTGGCTTGGTTTTACACTACTGTGTTCTTTTTCCCTGGCATACCTTATTTGCTAATGTTTTCATGGAAGCTCTCACCCTCCCCAGACATGCTGCTGAAATCACATCCATCAGGCGAGCTGCGAGGGATGAGTGCTGGAGATGTGTATCAGTGTGAGCAGCAGAAGCTTATCTTAGGAACTCAGATTCGGTTTATGTTTGGTTTTTTTGGCCAGCAGTTACTTAGTAGAGATTTTCCAGGTACTGTTGCCTTTTGGTTTTTGTTTGGTTTATAGATTCATAATTGTTACTCAGTTTTTGCATAATAAGAGGACTGAGAGATGTGTCCAAAATTCATAATGAAGGTCTGATGCTGTCAGACCCTTTTCTTCTACTGACACAAGTGCAATGAAATGGGAAGATAGGACATTTAAACCCGGGGGATTTCTGTACGGTGCAAGAAGTTACCTCATGGCAACTCACTGCTTCAAGACCCTGTGGGAATCTGCACAAAAACTGGTCAGTTTTCTTTGTATTAACACTGAGACTGTGTAGCTACGTCACCAAGATGAACAAGGATCAGTGAGTGACACAAGAGCTGTGAGCCCCGTTGTGTCTCTAACAGCACGAGAAAGAGAGGCAGGTTATTCCCTAATGACTTGCTCAGGGGGATCTGCACTTCTGAGCAGCCCTACCCACCCTCACCAAAGCCAAATTAGGGAAGATGACCTGGCTGAAGGTCTCTGAGAGCAACTAGTAGGACAAATAGTCCTTCCAACAACAGCAGGCACTGCCCAAGGAAACGGGAATGTTTGTGGAGACTCGGGAATAAACTGAGTAGCTTATTTAATACACTGAGGGTTGAGAATACTTAATATATGCACACACTGGTTCCATTTATTCTTCATGGCTTGGATCAGCTTCTCAGCCTGTAGGCAGTTAAAACAGATGGTCTGAATTTGGGTAACATTCAGACCTTGAGTTGAAGCTAAAAATGGAGTTTCATTGGCAAGGAAAGTAGGTCAGGAAGCTAAAGCCCCTCGTCCTAAAGTGATGAAAAGCTTCTCCTCGAGTGTTCTCCGTTATCGTTCAGTAAAAGGAGCAGGGGAAGAAATATTATTAGAGACCTTTGGAGAAAGGATTACGGTGGGAGTGCCTTGGAGCCCCGTTTTGGAGTGAGAGGTGGAACCACCGCGGATGTCGCCGCTCAGACCCCGCGGGCTGGGCTGGAGCCGCAGCGGGGCGGGAAAGGTTTTCTGCCCGGGAATGTAAGCGACCCGATCTCCTGCGTCAGTCACAGGAGTGCTGGGAGGAGAGCTCTTTGCATCTCCTTATTAATACCTTCCACACGAATAATCTCTCCCCGCTAACGCTGTCATCCACCCCACTCGGGTTCTGTGATTGCATCGCCTCTGCAAATCGCGGCTTGCTCCTTGCCGCAGACTTTCAGTTGGTGATTTCTTTGCTTCTCATCCTTTGTCGAATGTGTGCCAGCTGCTAGAAACCTTTCTGTGCTGCAGCTGACAGGAATTACTCCCGACACAAGGGGAGCCTGTACCAGCTAACCCAGTGGTCCCAGTTCAGCACATCCATAGTGCTCGCTCACGGCGACGATGACATGGTGCTTGTTCAAATATTTTCTTGAAGTGGGACTGAGGTGAATGTTTGCTCTCTGCATCTGGCAAACCCAGGCTAATACACCATCATTCCTCCTCTCGCTTTCCCCTCCAACTACTGCTGGAAATTGCATTTCTTTGAATGGAGAATTGCTCGTGGTTGAGCTCTGCCAGCAAATGCATTTTTAGAGGTAGCGCCAGAGGCCTCCTGTTTGCTCTGCCTTACGGGTAGAGCTGGAGCCTCTGCCTTGAGCCTTGGCTGCCCCTGTCACAGCAGCAGGTAACGGCACTAGGAACTGGAATCTGGACCAACCCCCTGCTCTGTCCAGCTCGGAAGTGATGCTCAGGGCGATGGATCATCTGCTGCTTCCCAGGAACAGCAGCTTACAATGCCGTATGCATCTCGCTAAAGAAAAAGAGATGTTTTCTCTTTCTATTACATCTTGGGTTTCTCCATGAGCATTTAATAAAACAGCAACTTGTTTTTCCACACAAAAAGGAGAACTTAAGCTGTTGATTTAACAGTTACTCAGAGAAGAAGAGGAGTTGACCTCAGTGTAGAAGCTGTATAGCAAAAGCTGACTTTCACTTTGCAGCAAATACCTCCAGTCTTAACCTCCACACCTTGCTGTCTTTTACTCCTAATGTTTATTCATTCAGCTCTTCAGAGGAAGCTCTAGTCCTTTTATTTCTTGATGCATCTAGCAAAAACTGATCTCAGTTTTCTTTTGCTTCATGTTTCACCAAGCAGCTCTGTTGTCATCTAAGTTTTTGATCCTCAAATCTCAGGTTTGGTAGTGATAGATGTAGCAGAAAAAGCTTTCTTAGGGTTTTTTTTTTATATATAGATATTTGTTTTAATTTCTTTTTTGGTTAGCCTACTGAACTTAACAGTGTTTATGGTTAGACAGCTCTTTCTCTGATCAGAGTTACTTTTGATTTGAAATTTATTGAGAAGACTTCATCTTAAGCTTTCGTGTTTGACTTTAAGTAATATTTTTAACCTTCATGTTTTCTGCAGCCAGGACTCAGGAAACATTAGGAAAACGTCCTGAGCTTTCTTATCCATCTGACCATCATCTGATACAGGCTCTGAGCGACTGGCTGCTGCTCTTCTCAGCAACACGCTTCTTAAAAAGTGTTTGGTTTAATGGTAAATAAAATGTCCCTGATTAAGGCATTATTTACTTCTGGCTGCATACACTCAGGGCCTTTCAGATTACTGAGTCCATTATTAATTCAAGAAGACTCCTCCTGTTACTCAGAGTGCAGACCTTATACAATTACCTGATAGTAGAATCCTTTTTTTCTTTCTTTTTTTTTTTTTTTAGCACCTTAAAGCTCTCTGTAAAATAAATCTCCTCAGAAAACCTCGTGGCTGGGGAGGGCAGTCAGGGCATTGAGCAGTTGGACTTTCCACCTAATAGGGGGGTTGAAGGCTCTCTGCCCTGTCTTCAATTCTTGACTGTGGTGTCAGATTAAAGGAAATGCTGGGTTTTTGCTTTCATTTTATCCTCATCTTTTTCTTTCCTGTCTTTTTAAGCAGCTTGAGCGTCCACGCTGAGCCATGTCACACTCAGAATGATGCACACACTGTGCATTTTAACGAGCTGCTAACGCTGATTATACAAAAAGCAATCTCAGAAATATTTACTGAGACCAAAAAAAAAAAAGCCTATGGGGAATTAATTAGCTTTTTAAGATTTGGCTTTTTGAAAGCCATAGATTCTGGAAAAGTTGAACTTGGAAGCAGTTTCAAAGGAGTTAAAAAGTGAGCAGAGAAAAAGGAGTGAGTTTTAATGGAGCATTACACATGCCAGGCATCTCTGTGCTAGTCAGAAGATGCCCTGGAAGCTCTGTATTTAATTACTTCACCCTCCAAAAGCTTCCTGTGAGTGGAGTGCCATGCAATGCCTGGATCATCTGTAGAGTTTCTAGAGCCTTTCTTCTCCCAGTTCCCATAGAATGGCTTTGTGACTGCTTTACTGGAAGAGTAAAGCTGTTTTCATTTGATCAGTTTCTCAGATTATTTCTTTAATTACATTTAAGCACCTAAGCTCCTCCTTAGACAATAGTTGGAAATATTTTAGATAGAAGAGTAGCTGTACTTCTGTAAATTTGCTTAGAATTACCTTTCCTGCTCAAAAGTTCTCTTGCAACAGCCTGGCAGTTACAATCAAATACTGAAGTGTGTGAAGCACATCAGGTCTATTGGAAGGAGAGATGGCACAAGTGGAAGGTGCATCTCAGGTCTAAAAAGTGATGTGAGCTGTGCATTTCTCTACATCCTATTATCTCTCTCTGTAAAATACAAACCCTGATAAACACGATTGCACAAATATGTACCTATTTTGAAATAGTGATGTTGGAAACTCGCTTCACTCAAGGCAATGGCAGGTTGCATCCAAATTCCAGTAAGTTTTAGACCTATCTGATTAGTGCTCCCTGTTCCTGCAGATGTAAAATGCTGTCCAGGGGCTGGATATTACCTAAATACACACTTCTGTCCCTCCCAAGGGCAAGCGATTTGTCATCAGATAGTGACATAGGAAAGAAATGAAGCATATCTTTGGATCAGGCATACACTGTATGTGAAAGACATGTTTTGGTGATAGGAAGAATTACATGAGCATCAGATTGTGTTTCAGAGACTACTTGTAAGTGCTGCAGAAACCATTCCAGTGCAGGCTCCTCAAGCCTTGGAAATGTAAAGGACAAATCCTCCTAATAACGAGTTGAAAGGCAACGCGGAAATTCAAATGTGGAACCAGTCCTTGAAAGATGAGTTGGTGTGTACAGGATATTACTGAGATCAGAAAGATTTGAAAGGCATTTTCTTTATTGCCCTTCAGTAAAATCACCAATAATATTGCAAATGCTGTTGTAAAACCGTGTGGTGGGGCGGGAAGGCAGCAGAGGTTTCTAGACACGTCTCTTGGAGTGCACAGACTCTGAGTGTATTTCTAGTGCAGACTCTCACAGCCTTTACTCGTGAGCAAGGCAGGATCAGGGCAGACTGAACACTCACAGCGATGCCTTTCAGCTCTTGAGCACGTGCAGCCAACCCCAGCGCTTGAGCGCGTCCCTTCAGCCTCCCGCTGCCTGGCTTCGGGTGGCTCTGATCTCAGCCCCAGGCTCACCTGACTTGGGAGCAAAATCAGAACTGAGGCAGGGTTAGATTTGCAAAGTTAATTGGGCTCATAAGCAGGCTCGTGGAAGCGCTGGCGTGTGCCTGATGCTGTCGGCATCTTTACGCACCTAAATCATTCCCTCAACCTGGCCGGGGACGCCGTCGCTGATTCTGAAACCCACTTGGATTTTAGATGATGTCAGGCAGCCCAGCGGGTAGGGGAAGGATTACGCTGCAGCAGGGGCACAATCTGAACGTGATACTGTGAAAAATGGGGAGCTCATCCCCAGGCCCTGTGCCTGGCTCCGCGAACCGAAGGCGGGGTGTTTCCTCTGCAATGCAGAAGGCTGGCGTTGGCGTGGGCGTGCTTTGTTCTACCTTGGGTTAGATACTTAATGAGTTCTTCTCCACGCCCCCCTCCTTTTTTAATGGTCTTGTTTAAATAAATATTAATGCCTTGTCTTTGAGCAGGTGCAAACCTGAGCTCCAGAAAGGCTGTATTCTGGTTGCAGAACCATTACCGTATCCCTATCAATCATCCTCTCATTTGCTCCTGGGATGTAAAGAGCACCTGTGGCTAGTTAGCTAGAGACTTTATTACAAGCTGGATGACTTCAGCATTCCCTGCTCATAACTGTTCCTTCTGCTTTCTTTTCTATGAATAAATGTTGATTTTTTGCAAGCCTTGAAGTAACTTTTTTTTTTTTATTTCCCCCTTCATTTCTCGACTCTGTAGAGCAGAAAATAAAAATAAACAGTAAAACCCCAAGAAATACAGGTGCCCTTCTGTGAACCTACTTAGTGCAGGACAGCAGAAGGATGTCACAGGAGACAATGCAAGCAAATAGCTTTTTTTCCTCTTGTGCTAGCTACTCTTTTATCTTCTTTTATCTCTTTTATCTTCTTTTAATAGTGCCTTGTTAAAAAAAATAGTGAGCTTTAAACACAACACTGCAATACAAAATTTCTTCCAAGTGTATGACAGACAGATCAGAGAATCTTTATTTCATTTCTTATATCATTTTTTTTTTCCACACAGAAGACCAGTGCTGTGAACCTGCTCTGGCCAACCCCTTGATTTTATTCCACTTCTTTTGAGAACAGCCACTGAGAAGGCACAACAGCATCTTTCAGACCAAGGGGATTTCCTCTTGGTGAGCTGCAGGACCTAGGGATAGGGACTGTCTTATGGATCCATACATTCCAGACCTCCAGACTCCTCTGGTGCTGAGTGTCACTTCCACATGGATATGTCTGTTCCAAAGCAGCTGGTGGCTCAGCCTAAACTGGTCACCTGGAAGTCATGAACTGTCTGACACTTTTCTTCTTGCTGTCCCTACTTGGCTGACCCTCTTCACTTGGAGTGCCAGGAGTTCAGGCTTTAGGATCCATTTTTATCTGTATTTTAGAATATCCTACCCATTTGTTCCTTTAAGCATGTGTTAATATTAATAACACATAGATAATTTTTCTGAGTAAGAAATCAAATTCACCTACATGCTGCCAGATCTACGCCTCCAGGGAAGTGTTCTGAGTCTAGAGCTGGCTGAATAATTCTATTCTATTTCAGACTCCTCTTTCTTCAAAGACAGACTAAAGGAGCATGCTCACGAATAACAGGTTCTCTTGAAATGTTTTGGATTTTTGTTGGGGGGGGAAACAAAAATATCCCAACCACAAACTTTGAACTGAAAGTGGCAAAAGCCTATTCAAAATATAGGCTTGTTTGTGCGGCGTTCAATTTCTCTTGTCTGCATTTGATTTAAACCACTGCAGATTTAACATGATTTTTCTTCTAAATAGAAAGAAAAACAAGAAGAAAAATAGCCCTGCGTGAAGCTCCCTGTTATTTTCTTCACCAGTGGAGTATTTTATCATTCTGAGCAAAAATTAACTGGGGCTGTCGAAGTTTGCCAGTGATTGATAGTGTCACCTTAAATGTTACTAGTCAAAACTTGTTTTCTCCCTTCTCACTCCTCCAGAATTCAGGTAGGCACTTTGCCAAAGCGTAAAATTCCCTTTTGTGAGATTTGAAAAGTCAGCAGCACCAGCCACGTTGTCACTCCCAACACAGAAAGCAGGGACAAGTTCCCCAGCGCGTGTAGCGATGCGAAGCGAGGCGGCTGCCGGGGGAGCGGCACCGCCAGAGCTCTGCCCACGCTGGTGACCGTGGGGCTGGGCTGGTGCTGAGCACTGGGGGAGCTGTGTTGGGCTCCCTCTGAAGATGCCAAAGGATGCTGACCAGCTAGGAATGCAGGAGAGCTCTGGTCGGTGCTGGAACTGGAATGGTTCAGGCCACAGGTGATGTAGGGAGGCTTTGGGATGGGTGACCCTGAGCTCTGCAACCCTGCAGCCCGGGAATTTTTTCAGGGAGCCTTGCAGGAATCTGCTCATCCCAACTGGACTGGGACTGGGCAGCATCTCCTGCAATGCCTGCTCGCTTGTCTGTGCATTAGTATAGAAAACTCTTCCCTCCTCCCTGTCGTGTGTCACAGGCAGGTTCTGATGCTCCACACGTGCCTGAGCGTGTGCATGCGTGTGCTCTACGTCTGCAAGCTGCTTCACTGTTGTGTTCTAATGCTCTTGCTGCAGGATTATATAATGTGCACGATATTCTTCTTTCTGATAGTGCTCAGAAAGTTGATTTTGAACTTCTGGCTTTACAAACACGTTTCTCCCAGATGAGAAAGCAGACGGCTTGTGATGAAAATTAACTTGCTAATAAAAATAATTGGTACACAGAGGGACGATCACCAAAACCAAACCCCACTTTGTTTCTCTAAGTATTGCATGAATAGAAACAGATTATAAGAAGAAATCATTTTTGGTCTGCACCTTGGGACAAAGCTGAACAATGGTTCTTGTCTCTACAGATACCTTGGGTCCTTTGCCCTGTGTTTAATGCTTTGGAGCAGACAGAGCTTTAGGCACATTCCGAGGTACTACAGGAAAAACAAAAGATGGGTTGTCTGGTCCCTTCTCTGGCATCACCCCTGCTACACAGTGAAAGTGCCATTTTTCAGTTTTCACCAGGAGATCTCTTTTCTAGCCCTAAATCCTCTGTCTAGCCCTTCCCATCCCTGCTTGCAGAGCTGGTGAATTCACAGCTTCCCTGTCAGCAGATTCTGTTTTCTAATTTCCTTTCTGTATTAGAAGATTTTTCTCCATTATTTGCACAGTCTGAGGTACAAACCATTCATCTGCTGTGAAGAAGCCTCTTTCCTCCCCAGATTAGTACAGGCAGTGAAGGCACATTGTGTTTTCCCCTCAGTCTTTATTTCCTCAAAGATTTTACAGGGAGATGCCCGGAGAAAAGCGAGCGGTTCTGAATTTGCTATTTGTGATATCTTTTTCTTCACATTCCTACATATGCACCTTGAAAAGTTGAGCATCTCCCTGCAGGTGTGACACTTTGCTGAGTCTGAGTTGATGCCTTCATAAAACCCCTTGACTGTGAATTCCTTCTCTTGCAATTACTGCTTCCCCAGCCTTCCTCCAGGTACAAAGCACCACAGACGGCGTTGGCTGAGTTTATCTACGGGACTGACACACGGCAGCCTCGTTCCCAAGGTTATTTTGGAGTAAACAAGCAGACAAAACCAAAACACAACCTCCCTGAAACCCCCGAGCTGGAGCCCAGAGCTACAGCATGCATTTTAATTCTTGTCTTTGCCATAGAAAAGGGAGGGATGTCAGAATGGGAACGTCTCGGGGTCCCTTCTGAGGAGCAGCGCCGTGTGCCGGTGGGATCCGGCACCATCCCATAGCGTGACTGGCGAGGAAGCTGCTGTTCCTGGTCCCTGCAGATTAGCACGCCAGCTGTAAGAGCCACACAAAGTGACAGCAGCTACAAAGAGTTCTGACCAGACTGGCCAGGGACTGGCATGGGAAATCCACACGCCTTAGCTTTGCTTCTTTGGATGTTTTGGGTTTTTTTTTTTTTGGTAGATCTTGCATAAATGGGAAACAAGCCAGATTTTTAACGCATCCTGATTTAGGAAAATCTGTGGCTGACCTTTAAGCTGCCTGGATTCAGTACATGGATTTCCTTTGACTTCTGCACATTTTAAGCTGTGTTTCGCTCCTTTTGTATCGACGGGGCAGTTAAGCTCCTGCAAATCTAAACCAGCAGCTGTGAGATTTCAGCCCTCTTCTATCCAGTGCTGGATCAAAAGTACATTCCCAAAATAGCTCACATTTGAACATTTCTTAGGGGTACCTTTGCTTTATATTGAGGAAGAAAAGCAAGAGGAATGGAAGGCATCCTTCCCCAGACTGCCAGTCGACTTCAGAACAGCTGTAGCACAGGGAACGTGGTTTAGTAAGACTTGAAATCCAGTCAAGCAAACTGGAAAGCGATGCAATTAAAGCTGTGTCATTAAAGTAGGGCGGTACAAGGGTGGCTGGGTGGAGATGTGGCTATGATGAGCCTAATGAGGACTAAAGTTGGGTATAAATCTGAACAAAAGAGTGTTAAAGTTTTGCATTGGTTCGCGGTGCACTGCTGCAGACCCTTTCACTGCAGTGAAAACGAGCTGCAATTCCTTGAATCCACAGCACTTTTGTTTTCTTCTTAGAGGGACCTCAAGCGTGCAGCTCTCCTCTAGCAGAAACCTCACCAGCCGTGGCTGCTGGGTGGTTTGGTGACTGGTCACACTGGGCTGGGCTCCAGCAGCTGCAGGTCCCCAGCCCTGACTGTCTCTGCTTGCAGTCATGTCTGGAGGGAATTTTTCTTGATGTTGTTTTTAAAATGAAATAATTTCACTGTTGAAATGAGTGCTTTCAGATGTCAGTGGAAGCAGAATTTAGGGACCAGGCTGCTCGGTCCAGAACCTCCAGCCTCGTTTGGATTTGTGCATGTGAGCTGGTAGGGTTTTGTGATATCAACTTTATTTATTTGGTGACTTGTGCTCTGAATAGGAAAACCTCTTGGTCCTCATATTGTTTTTTTTTTTGTCTGTCCTGTCTAAATCACATCTGTAATATCAGAACAGCCAAAGTTCCTTGCCTTCCTAATGAAACAGGCTGCTTAAGCACTAAGCCCTGGTAATCCAGTGTATGTTTTCATAACAGTAAATATAATATGAAGATATGCACAGCTTGCGCTTGATGTAAGCGGTGAGATCATTGCAGTGTTCCTAAATCCTTTTATTTTAAGATGTATTTAGTTGGTAAAGTTCCCATGTTTGCCCTTCATTTGTCATTTCTAGCACGGGCTTTAACCCACAGCCAGCTTCCCAAACCTACCCCTCCAGCTTAAGCTTCCTTCTGCTTGGAGATTTGTTGGTCCAGGAGACAGAGGGATGTCATCTATGGGATGTGAAAGCAATGGACAGAGGCTCAAAGGGACGTGACTTTTGGCTCTTTATGTGACCTTGGATGGCCTAAGCAAGACCTTTTCTCCCCAGCTGCCCTTGCCTAAAAGCGAGGAGCTGTTAATTCTTTCCCTCTGATCCCTCCTGTTTGCTCTTGCTCTTTATAGAAGGGACTTTGCTCTTTGCACTGACACGGTGTCCAGTATGTATTTTCATAATCATTATTTACACTTTGATTAAGCACTCGTATTATTCAGTAGATGACATTAATAATATCAAAATGCCATTTTATACCATATGAAAGATCAGAATTTCCTATTGGAAATCAATGAGAACATCTCCCTAAAAAATCAATGACCTGAATGTCTCTTCTTATGTAAGAAGTCTCTATATTTATCAATGCTGATATAAGATGCTGTGGTTATCTGTCTGTTCGTGGCCTATACAGAATGCTGTGATGCTTTTCTTGGAGGCAACCAGTTAGCTGGCAGGAGTGGATGGCTTTTGGTCCTCACCAGCATGGTCTAGATTGAAACAGAAGCCTGGAGGAAGGCTCAGTCAGCCTTGACCAGACCTCTCCCGTGGATTCCTTTGTCGCTAGACCTCAGCCCTTACACGAGACACTCTATTAACTAGAAGAGGTTGTTCCTTCTCAAGTGCTACACGACTCAAGGTGACTGAGCAATTCCCTGCTGGAGTGGGTCTGTTCAGAATAGAACTTTGTCTGCTCGCCAGAGCTGGGTCAGGGCGAGAGCCTTGATTCTATTCCTAGTCCTGCTGGAAATTGCACCTCTGCACGGTGCTTTGTCCTGGACAGATTTAGAGGCAGCACTAGTACATCAAGAGATCCAGTGCCACTGCAAACAAAGGTGTGTGTGCATCTCTCTGTTCTGCAATAAAACTGTATGTGTTGCACAGGATGCGTAACATTTGCACTTGCAAATTGCAGAGGGATTAGGGCTCTGTTTGATGAGTGTAGAATTCTGTTTATCTTAATTTTTTATACATATATGTATACATATATCCTGTATCTAATTTAGCCTGGAGCATAATCAGTAAATATTGCAGGGTAACCTCATCACCTGTAAGCATTCTAGTGGGAAAATCTGCAGCACCAGCAGGAACTGAGATTTGAGATGTTAAAAAAATAGATCCTTCCATCGGTGCTTTCTTCCTCATTAAACGCAGAGCTCGCTCAGAAGTATTTGCCAAATAAAAAGGGAGAAATAGGTAAAAGTTAATACTATACAATTAAGTTCCCTGGAATTTTCCCCGAAGGTTCACCTTAGCTTAATTTAATATCCCTTCAGTTCTCCCAAGCCATCTGTTTGGCTGAGATGCAAAACAAACGTGCGCGGTTCGGGGCGTTTATCGTGCAAGCCTTGGAGGTGACAAAAGCTTGTAGGAAACCAGTTTGCTCACCAACCCCAGAGGGCAGTTGTTTGGGTGAGCAGTCCTCCACCGTGCAGCGAAAGGCTGTTACCAGCTCTCCTGGAAGCCACTCGGAGTGATCCAGCAAGGCAGGTAAAACCCGTGTCTAACAACGGGCACCTCAACGGTCTCATTGCCTTGGTGAGCTGGCTGAAGGCAGAGGGGAGACTGAGCCGAACACCCAGCTGGGTGGGGACCCTGGGAGTCCATAGCTGAAGCGTGTGGAAACTATTCCCTCCTGAGCTGGTTAGAGCCAAGTGCTGGAGAGCAAAGCAAAGCAGGAGCACTGCAATGAGGGAGCAAAACTTCCTGACCCCTGTGGTGACAACCTCATTAGCACAGCTCTGCCTCCCGGGGAGCAGATGCCAACCTTTGGAGCATGCTGCTGCTGTCTCCTGCGTGGGACTTGAGACCTGAGAGGCAGCAATGGGTCCTGCGCAGCCCCACGGGTAGGTGGGGGCTTTGTCCTGGCAGATGCGGGCAGGGTCCCAGGCAGGTTGGTCCCCTGGGACCCGGGAGTGTCTGCACTTGGTTCATCGCCTCGGCCTTTTGCCTTCGTGTGTGGTCTGGTTCCCTGATGGGCAAAGCCTGTCAGTGGGTGGAAGGTGTGGCCTGAACAGCCAGTGGTGGGGTCAGAATAGGACACTGGGACTCTGGTCCCCAGTTCCCCCTCGCTCATTGCCAGCAAGAACTCTTCCCAGATGCCAGTGACTCCTGAACTGGGACACAGGGAATTCTGCACCCTCACAAGCCAGGGGCTAGCGCCAACTTCGTGACCCTGTGGACCCCGAAAGAGGGTGGCAGAGATGGCCCAGGCCTTCTGGGGGATGGTTGGGAGGTGAGCAAGTTGGAGGATGGGTGGTTGGAGGTGGGCAGCAGGTGCCATGGTGTGAAATGCTGAAATCCTGCCTCCTTCAGTGGTGCTGGTGCTTTTAGTTAGTGCTTTGGCACGCCTGTGAGCCCCAGCCCTGCTCTATCTTCCTCCTCTCCTTTTGGCCTGAGGATTTCCCTGAAAATTCCCTTTGAATTAAAAGCTTGTGCGTGTGGTGTGGTGAGCAGCACACCCTGCACACCGAGCAGGTGGATCCTGGGTGAAGGATCACCTGCCAGAGCAGCATCCAATGGAACACTGGCCATTCAGAGATGGTCTGCTGAGCAGCGAGACGATCACTCTGGGGCTGGACCAAAGTTGTTGTGGTTTCTGCTGGTTTTT
The DNA here is from genome assembly GCA_013399075.1 of Chloroceryle aenea. Taxonomy (NCBI): domain Eukaryota; kingdom Metazoa; phylum Chordata; class Aves; order Coraciiformes; family Cerylidae; genus Chloroceryle; species Chloroceryle aenea. The sequence goes on along the minus strand of VWZY01005696.1, from coordinate 250,519 downwards.
GTTTAGTTTTTTTTTTAACTGATTACACTTTAGTTCTTGTTTTAAAGCACTTGATTGTTTCTCAAAGCCATCTGGGAAGAGCTGGGCTCTAACAGTGTGCTGACAAGTGCAGAAGTAGAAACAATCATAGTCCATCACCAGAGACTTCGCAACTGTAATATCTCGAGCCTTAAAGTATTTTGTAGTGCTATTTTCGAATCTTTGACTTACTTGAAAAGAACTTGATGCTTGTGTCACTCTCAGTAAATTGGGCTCCGTCTGTCACTGCCTATTGTACCAAAAGTGGTTTAGAAACATTTTTTTAGGAGCACACAAGACTCTCTCTGCTGAAGTAATCAACGTGCGCACATCCGAGCCATATTTTTCCATAATCAGAGCACAATTAACCATGGATGGAAACCAGAGGAATTTTTACAGCTGTCCCGAAGATATCATGGGATAGTTTGTATTTTAAAGGCAGAACCCTTTTCAGTTCTGAAGTATTTAACTGTGTGTGAAATATCCACTTGGGAACTGGTGTGTCTGCTCGGGCCAGTGATCTGCTTAAGGTGGCAGATACCTCAGCCAAGCTTCGTGGCTCTCAGCATCATTCCTTAGCAATCTTTAGGGATTGCACTGTCCTCTGAAGGAGAGGACCCTATGAAAGTGGTTTTAAGGTGTGAAACCACCCCAGGATGATACAGAGAACATACAGACTACCCAGAGGAACAAAGCTAGCCATGGAGAAACTTCCTTTTGCTGTTTCTAAGGGGTTAATGACCTCTGATAGCTATTGTAGAAAGTATTTTTGTTGTCTACAAAGGCCCATTCTTGAAGGTGTTCTGGGTTGCTCTGCTACACCCAGCAGCACTGGACTCACCATCAGTCCTAGGGCTGTTAATTAATCCATGGAACTGCAGAGGAATGCACTGCCAAAGGTAACCACAACTCCCAAAGCTCTGTGGCCAAGTCTGACTGTTCTGGTGGAGCCCCTATGGTAAAGTCAGGAGTGTTGCCCTCTGGTCTCAAAATCTTGGCATAGGAGCCATTTTCCTACTTCACTGTGGTTTTCAAATGGTCATTAATAAAACATAGTCCTGTCTGTGTCTTGATGCAGTGAGACCTTAGTCTTAGTACATGCCCTTCCCATTTATTATTTACACAGGCATTTAACAGCTCTGACATAGTTTAACTGAAACTCTGGGCAGTTGTTTGCCAACCAGAATCAGCAACAAATAATATTTGGTGTTTGAAAAGGTTTTTTTTTTTTATTTTACACATGTAATGAACAAAAGTAACAGCTGGGCCTGGTGGCTCGTGGGAGAAGTGATGTTTCACGTGGTGGTGTTTGCTTAACTTCAACAGTCCTGCCTCTTGCCTTTTATTTCCAAGTCACAAGTGTTGTTTAAGTCAGAGGGTATTCCATATGTGTGTGTATGGCTGCTAACTTAATTTATATATGCAGCAGTGGCTGAGTAAGAGGTGAAGAGATTAATTGTGCCTTCTTATTAGCATCTTGGAAAAACAGATTGCCTTTCCTTGCCTGTTCTCATGTCCTGCTGGCTGAACGCTCCCCGGAATGCTGAGGGTTCCTCCTCCTTCCATGAAGGACGACCCAGGCTGCTCCTGCAGCCCCTGGTACTGGTGTGAGGTCAGATGGGTTCAGCAGCAGCTTTGTAGAGTGGGGAGATAACCAGCAGACTGGCCTGAGAGGTGGGCAAGTGAGAAGGGCTGCCTGGAGAAGGTCACAGCTCCCAAGAGCACTCTTAAAACCACCAAGAAAGGCTGATGGCTTCAAGAAGCCAGATACATGGAGATTTTTTGACTTACATCTTTGGTACACTTGAAAACAATGACAAATCTCATGTTTTCCCTCCATAAGAAGTAAAAATAAACAGAGTAAGACCCCAAGTTCCACAAATAACGAGAGGAAGCTCTGTGAAGCACTTCAAGAAAAGAGCATTGATCCTGCACTGCTGAAGTGAAAGGAATTTTACGGTTGACTTTGAGGGACACAAACCCAAGTCTTTGAACTGGATCATTTCTGATTTTCCTAGCACTGTGAAAAACCTCTCCAGCTCTTATGAAAATAAGTTACTCTTCTCTCTGCTCCCAGTGACCTGAAGCTGGGAGAGTGTGTGACTTTCTGAAAGCCAAACAGGGAATCAGTGATGGAGCCGGGAACCAGACCTAAACTTCTCCAACTTCAGGCCAGGGAAGGGACCCGTGCGTTGTAGAGGCAAAGTGACTTCTCACTGTATTTTCCAAACATACCAACTCACACGATGAGTCAGAACCTCCTTTTCCACCTTCTTTCTAGTGGTGTAGGTTAAAAACTTGGAAGTAGGTTACAAAGGACTCGACTGCTGAAGAACAACTATTCCTCTGGTGACTTGCTTGGTGGCCTAGTTCTTGGGCAGCAAAGTCATAGGAGACAGAACACTTCAAATCCCACTAAACAAATGCTGGAGGCACTTTTAGGAGAGGTCCAGGGAGATATGCAAAGAAAAGTGCAAAGCTACTATTAGTTCTTTAGGAACTGCTGGTTCTGAGCTGCTTAACAGGTTCCTGGGAGGGCAGGAGCTGAGGGCAGGGGGGTCAGGACACACTGGGCAGGCTCAGCTCTGCTGGGCTGGGAAGCAGCAGTGCCAGCTCAGCACAGGGCAAGGGCTTTTGTGAAACCAGATTGCACTTGAAACATCCTCAAGTGCCTCTTCTCCAGCACCTTCTACTCTGAAACATGGTATTGCTGATGCCCCTGAGTTAGTCTGGTTCTTTAAGTTGTTCATTATGTATTTTGATGAATATTTGATTAGAAATTGCATTTAATTCTCAATTGAAGAAAAAAAAAAAGAGAAAAAAAAATCCTCAGCTGCTAAATGCTGTCTCTGGTCACTAGAGAGAGATCTGAAGTGGTGTTTAAGGTGCAAAGGCTGATTGCCATTGAAATGCCCTTTCTTGGCTTGCTCAGTTCTGCTGGGTTACTCTCCACCACAACCTACTTTGTGTAGGGAGAGAGGAAGAAATGTGTGAGCTTGTATTTAAAGGTTTTATGGGACATGAAAGAATTTTGCTGGTTAAAAGCTAAACTTTCTAGTGTTTCTATTTTTAATTAAATATTAATTGCAGAAGATGGCTGTGGAAATGACTGCTCAGATCATTTAATCCATATAGATGACCTTTATGTTGAATTTATTCTCTCATGCTTACGCTGCCCTTCAACCCCATCTGGGGACTGACCTCATCTGGCAGGCTGCTCCCCTCTTAATTAGAAAGACACGGAGCTCACGCTCCCCTTAATGTTTATTAATGTTTATTAATGTTCCTTTGCTGAGGATGCTGTAGGATGGAGAGCTGGTGATTACTGGGCTATAAAGTTTCCCTGACAGTTCTTTGTGTGCCAACAGCCTGCTTATCCTTACACTGCTTTGGAGAGTCAGATGTACTTTAAAAGGACAAGAAAAAGGGGGAACAGTTTCTCCTAAAGTAGCAAAGCAAACCCACCTCCTATGCTCTTTTAGTGGAACATAAGCATTGCTTGAAAAAATATGTTTGTTGTTTTATTTTTTCCTCTCCCAACCATCTTAATTCATTTCTTTTGATGCTGATAAGCAGCTTAGTGCAGCATGAAATTTTCGACCGTGATTCTGAGTTGCCTGGGAATTCAGGTATAAAAATGAACCATCAGCCAGCACGCCAATGTGTGTTCATGTGCTGAAAGTCTCAAAAGGATTAGGTTCATTTGCAAAGGACTGTTTTCTCCTTAGAGATGGGAGCTTGCGTCTTCTGTTAATGCACAATGTCACAAGCTCTACCTTGGTGGCAGATTGTACTGTTTGTTAACTGGAAAGGGAGGTTAAGGAGGGGAAAGGCAGCAGTTGAACAGTCTGTTCTAGTTGCTTATCCCAGGGACACCTGAGAGTAGAGGGTTGCACCCAGGGGGTGGCTTTAGCTTTGCACTCTCCATCCCTTGAGCTCCTTTGGCTGCTGTGCCACTGGGGTACACTCGGGTTCGTGGTCTTTGGTGTAAACAAAACAACCCAACAGCCTCTTCTGAGGACCCAGAGGCTTAGTGAGAGGGAGCCTAGAAACCCCCCGACTGCTGGAGTGGGTGTGATGGGGTGCAGGGGAGGGGGCCTGTTTTCAGTGTGGGGTTTGGTTTCTGTGCCTCTGCCCCTGTCTGAGGAGCTGCTGGGGGGTGGTCGCAGCAGATCCTTTGCTGAACCACCACTCAGCTTGACTAGAGAGCAGCAGCTGCTCGTGTAGCCACAGATTGTGATGCTTCTGGTGCTGGCTGGGGCTGATGCCATTACAGAGGGCACGCAAAGCAGAGAAAGACTTAAAGTTATTCTTAGAAAGTCTGTTTTTCCCCTCTGGGGTGACAGGAACCACCTTCCGTGCTGTTTAGGATGATTTTGTTGTAGCTGAGGCCTATCTGCTCGTTGCTTCAGCCTGGGGATTTGACACATGGATAAAGTTCCCTAAGCCTGCTCCTGAGGATTTGGAGATTTTTGTAAAGCTCAAATGCACAAAGCAGCCTCTGAGCAGTGGCTGCTTGATGGATCAATGAAACTGCATTGAACTCCTCAAGCAAAATCTGCCATGTTCCTTCTCTTGCACCCTTTGCAGGGATTGCTGTTTACCATTTACTAATAGTGTTGGTGCTCTCACTGTTGTTTTCAAACAGCAGTCTCCTTAAAGTGGGCAAAAATCCCTTAAAAAAGAAAAGCAATGAGCTGCTTAAGCATAGTTCCTAGGCCTCTCCCTATCTCTGCCCTCCAGTTATAGCAAGTCTATTAGAATTCAAATCTAAACATAAACCAGCAAAATTCTTCAGCTGGAAAGTTAGAAATTTCTATGCTAATGAGCCTAACAGAAGTATTCAAAGTGACCCAGCAATTCCTCCCACCTCATAGATTTACAGCTCTGGTAACTTTTGCTCCAAAGTATCACCTGGTGCTCAGGTGCCACACGAGGCTGCTCCCCTCAGATCGCTGTTCTTGCCTTAAGCACAAAGCAGAGGTGCTTTTGCTGCTCCCCCCAAACTGGACCATCCCTGGCCGTGCCATCCCCTGCACCTTCCCAGGCTGGTTCAGCTGCCCAGGCAGCATCAGCCAGGCAGCTTGTTTGTCTCTTTTGAGCACAGTAAAGGTACTGGGAGATCTGAACGTTATTGATCTGGTTGGAATACTGTCTAGACGTGTCAACACCTTCCCCTTTGGGGGCCTGCTGTAACATTTGGAGACCTCAGCATCTTGGCATTTTTTATCAGTGCACTGGCATCTAGCACGGTGCGTGAGAAAACTGGAAATGGTCATTTCTGCTGCCTGGGCTTTGGTGGGGAAACAACTCAGTGGCTAATAGCAGAAAACCTGCACCTTACAGAAGGTGCCTTAAATCATCACAGAATCACTGAGGCTGGAAGGGACCTCCAAGATCATCAAGTCCAGCCTATGACCCAACAGCATGACATCAGCTAAGCCACGTCACTGAGTGCTACAGCCAATCTTTCCTTAAACACCCCCAGGAATGGCAACTCCACCACCTCCCTGGGCAGTCCATTTCAGTATCTAATCACCCATTCCATGAGGAAGTGCTTCCCAATATCCAACCTAACCCTCCCCTGGTGCAGCTTCAGGCTGTCCTGGTTGCCTGGGAGAAGAGCCATTCATGCCATTAAAACACCTAGTACCTTACAGCTCTTTATTCTGCTCACTGTGCAAATGCCTGGGCAGACCTCAGCCCAGGCTCTTGTTGCAGGACCCAGCCAAGAACATGGGTGAAATTGCTTTTTTCTATATACACACAGCTCTTCACACATGGATTCCTTTATGATTTACCTTTTCTTGCTACAAAAACTACATTGAGCAGGTACAGAAGACTTTTGCATCCCCAAATTAAGAGATCTAGAAAGCCATTTTACTTGAAAGATTAAATACAATACCAATCAACTTAATTGGGATACTTGACTCACAAGGTCTTTCACATCAGTGCCTCTTGCCAAAATATCTGTCATGTCCCAGCTGCCAGCAGATACCTATTCATCAGCCTGTCCAAAGTGATTGTCACTCTCCACTCTGCCTCCAGCAGACAATGGCCACTGCCTGGCAGGGATCAGCCCGAGACACGCAGCCGAGGAGTGAAGTGCAGAGAGAGAGCAGCTTCAGCTGCTGCATCTTGCCCTTTGTACTCTCCAGGTAATTGGAAATCTTCACTTTCCTATGTTCTGGTCTTAACCGGCTTACAAAAGTATATTGATGACTTTATGCATGGATAAGAAAAGTAAATTTGATTATTTCTCAGCCAGGCGTTGCTGTCTATAATTGCATAGGTTTGGGCTTTAATTAGCCAGATTACTTCCTCACTTCAGAGCTGGACAAGACACTAACATTCACATAAAATGCTACACGTCCCCTGCTTATCAAACCCAGACACAGCTCTGGGTCCTCGTATTCCAGGTTCTTGAGAGGGATTTGAGGTTGGAATTAGATCCTGGAGCTAAACATTGCAGTGAGGTCCCCTCTAATTCACGTGTTTGCGTTCTGGATTTGTTCAGTTCTGGTGGCAGTGCTGCAGCTGTGTGCGAGCTGGGTTTGTACAGAAGGAAAGAAGTTACTGGCAGGACTGGATGGAAAGTGCCCACGTGCAGCTTGTGCCCTTACTTAGGTTTCTACACCTGCCCAGGCACGGGGATGTTGGTCCTTTGTAAACAGACACTGAAGAGCAGCGAGCGCCGTTTACAAATTGATTTTTAAAATGAAATTTCCAGTGCCTAGAGAAAAAAAACTTGCAGGAAGCTAAAAAAAGATCTGAATCTGATGCTGAATATGAATCTACTGGCGAGTCACACTTCAGTAGTCTTCGTAGCTTAAGACCCAGTACCTGGAAAAAACACTCAGCAGGCTGTGTTTTAACCTCTGTCTGCCAGCCTGATGTTCTGACTGCACCCGTGTCAGCCACTTAAGTACTCAGGCTATTCAGCTTTGCTTCATAGCTGAATAATATTCCTCGTGCAAAGTAATGCTGGGCTGCTTGACTGAGTGCTTCCAACCATCTAAATCTTGGGGTAATTATTTTAATAAATATGAATTGTGGGACTCCTGCCTAGATATGTAATAGCAATCTAATCTATAATACAGATGGAAAGCAGTGCAGCTGCACTGTGTTAATTAAGTATACACCAAACATATGGCAATACACCTCCAGACCAACAGGCAGAGAACTCTCTGGGATGCAATTAGCTCTTGTGCATGTATAAAGAGTCAGTCATGAACTCCAAAAATGCCTAAGCCATAACCTCTGCCCGGTGAAATTGCTGGAGCTAAACGACTTCACTTGCAGTGCAGAAATGTTTATCCAGTCCTTGGCATGCTGGTGAGGTTTGGATGTTTAAAAGAAAGAAAAAAAAATCATATTTTTTTTTCAGCTTTTTTGCTGTACAATTCCCACGTTAGAGCTCTGCCTCTGAGGAACCAGAGGAGTGGCTTAGAGAAAGAAATGGAACCCCAGAGGGAATGATGCACCATGCCCTGCAACTTGTGCAGTAATTTATACGGGTTTAAAATAGACAAAGAATTAGTGTCAGATACTACTTTCTGATACAGTCTCACATTCTTGATGTGAATTTACATCCAAATGCATCAGGTTCACAGCAACAAAGTTTTGACGTGACCAGAAAATACTATAGGCAAAGAACAGGAGCTCTTAGGACCCAGCTTATGACCTCGTTCACTGCTCCGCGGGCAAGAGCAGCCCCGGTGCCCTGGCTCTGGTGTGATGGACACTTGCAAAATCACATGCAATGAAAAGCTGCCACCGTTGATGTAAGTGACAAATCACCCCTGACTGCGAGGACACCTGGATTTCACTCCTGACAAAGCCATAAACGCTGCCTCGAAGGGTTTACAATCACAGCACAAGGCAAAAGACAACAGGTGAATGTGAGATAAGCAGTGAGGAGCAGCACTGGGGTGGTTTGGATTAAAAGATGGCTCAAGGGCAGTCGAAGCCAGTTTCCCCCCAATGAATCTTTTCATCATTACCAAAAAATCCTCCTGGCCTGTTCCTGAGCCTGCAGTGGTAACAGGCAGTGCTCTCTGTTCTTGCTAATACAGAATCTAAAGTTTCAAACGGATACGGTCATAGCTTCGTCTCACGTAGAGAGAGGGGATATTTCCCTTCTTCTTGAACTGTAAATTGGAGGGGCTTTGTTGTTTTTCAAGCTGGACACATCAGCCTGGCTGATTTTCATTTGCACAAGCCTGGGAGAAGATTGGTCCTTGCCAAGCAAAGCACTCGCGTGTCTCACTTCATCGATTTGGAAAAGCAAACCAACCCCCACTGTTTTCTCAATCAAAGTCCCTGGAAATCAGTATTGGTTTGCTGCTGGCTTTACCAGACTTGCAGTGCATCCCTTGTTTCCAGCAGTACCTCTGGCTGGAGTCAGCTGCAGGATCTGGCTCTCCAGGAAGGGAGACTCTGAGGAGAGTGAAGTTTATCTCCGTGCAGCCAGGCTGAGCAGTGTTCACGGGGAGATACAGGATGAGATTCAGGTCAACTACACAAGATACAAGCAGATTCAGCTCTGCCTTGTTCTTCTTCCCATAAAGATAGATATCTCCTCTTAGAGCAGACACTTAACACTGGCTTTTCTTATTCCCAGCCCATGCAGCAGCCTATAATTACTTTCCACACCTTGGCTGTGTTTAACTCCCCTCTGTCTCATCTGTTCATCTGCTAACAAGCAGCGAATGTGGTTTAGTCGGATCCAAATGGGAGGCCAGGACCTAATGGTTCACCTTCTGAGGGAGCCCTTCAGAGGGCACAAGTCTTAAATAACTTTCAAATACCTTGAATTCATGTGTTTTTAACAGTCTGGACAAAAGTGAGAGTGTCTATCTTAATATTAATGCGGGAAAGTTGTAAAGGGGCTAAAAGCTGATTGCATGAGGTAATCTTTAATTTCCTTTTGGTGCTAGCAAAATGATTTAGTGTAAGTGAAAGGTACCAGTGCTACAGCCTGGAAGCATCTTCCACATGGCTCCCCGAAAGAAATTTTCCTGCACTGAAGCAACCTACAGATGTAGGCAGTGTCAGACTGAAGGCAATGGGGAGTAATTTCTCGTGCAGCGCGTAAAAATAGTGTGGACCCTTTTGTGGTGGGAATTGAGGATCCACAGACTTACAAATGTGTGCTCAAAATCTATAAACATCTATTGTAGGTCAGTGCTGGGGCCCAGGCAGATCTTTAGGTGGGCTTTTGTCCAGCAAATGTGGGTTTAGGGTACATTGTCTGGGTCTGGTAGAATCAGACACCGCCTGCTTATTTATCTCACTCGTAGATTTTGACTTCCTGGGTCAGATCCCAGAATTTCCAAGGCTGGAAGAGCCCTCAGTGTTCTCTTTCTGGAGTCGTGCTCCTTGTTACAGCAGCCGCCGCTTCCTTCTTGCTGTGTCTGGAATATACAATTTGGACTTGATCTAAAGCCAGCGTGAGCAGGAGGATAACCTCCGCCTGTCATGTTCATCTTCCTACCGACTGGCGTTCCCAAGCTCACACCAGCACGAGATGCTCCCCTCCATGAGAAGCAGTTCCTTTGCATCAGTGTGGGAGCCCGATTTTTATTCATTTGTTCGTTTATTTATCTATCCATCATTCCCTCCAATTGTTTGCATAAGAATGGAGATTAAAACTTCGGCAATAATAGCTGGAGCTGAAATTGGATTCTAAGCTTCCCAGGCCATGGGATGATTAGAGTTGTCAGAGCATGTTCCCAGAGAACTCTCTCCTCGTTAGTGGCTGGGATCTGTACCCAGGCCCGCTTTCCCCGCAGATTAAAGGAAGATTGTTCTTTCATTTTTATATTCCCCATCTCTCATTTGCTGAAGTAAATAAATTGAAGCTGCTTGTGCCATTTGTCCTAAGTCTCTTTCCCAAAGAGCTGCCACTGATATCTGACCTTTTTTAATTTTCCATTGTTAATCCTCCCTCCTTCCTTCAGTGGTCTGTTCATTTGCTAATCTCATCTGTCATGTACGTAGATGTTAAGAGATGGAAATCTAATCTCAGTGCGGCTTTCGTTCTCTGCCTAATGTATTTATATAGATTCACAGGGTAATGAGCTTTCTCGGAGGGGGTTCTTAGTGCAGCAGGATGATGCCCAAATGACCATCGCTACCTGGCCTGGCAAAGCGAATCCAGACACAGATGGGTTTGGAATGGCTTTATTCAAATGCAGGCCAGGTTTTTGTCTATGGTTATAAATTGCACTCTTATCCTTCCTGATAACTTCAGTGAGACAGAAGTGCTCTGTGAAGAGGTTTGGAGCCTTTCCCAATCAACAGACTTCCTTAGAGAGAGGATACAGGCAGAGCCTGTATCCCTGGCGATGGGGGCAGAGCAGGGCCCCTGCTCTCAGGTATCCATTGCCCAGCAGGGTGGCTGCTGCTGTTACACCCTGCGTTTGGGATTCTAATTCTCACTGAGAAATCCATAGGCTTGCAGCTCTCAAATCATTCAGTAGCTGCTGGAAACTGTGGGCTAGACAGACAGATTGTCACCCCCTGGCTCTGCTATCTCTCGTGGGTGCCCCCACCAGCTTCTGTGACCCCAGCAGAGGCATTCACCATCCAGAGGCCAAGATGGGAGAAGGGTCTTCTGGCTTCTCATTCAGGACAGAAACTGTTCTTAGGTAGTTGGAATTTCCCCCCAAAGGAGCTGAATTTAACTCGGCTGTCTCACGTAGCCCTGGCCAAGCTATAACCTGCCTCCCAGTGTATGACATCCAGAGGAAAACACAGGATTTCCTGAAAGCTTAACCAAATGTGCAGTTACTGAGGGCAGTTCGTGCCTGTGCCGAGATCCTTCAGCTCCTTCTATAGCATTTTCTTTTTTTAGCTTGCTTGTCTCATTCTTTAAGGACTGCAGAAGGGCTGCTCCTATGCTTAGTATCTCTGCTTTTGGACTCCAGCTTTAGTCTTTTCCTCTCAGAATAGTCTGCCTTCACTTTTGGGTTGTTCCTCCCCTCCGTGCTTCCACAGGCTTTTGTGGTCTGGGCTTATCCAGCTCGGTGCCATGGCCGTGTCATCCCATTAAACAGGTGCCCCACCAGTCCAGACCAGTTTCAGGCAGTTTATTCTCTGGCTTTGGCCTTGTTGGAGGCATTTGCCTGTGTTCATTCTCACACGGGTAACTGGCTAAACACCGGGATGCTGCTGGACATCCAGTGCTTTGTCCCCTCCCTGCTACCCCATGGCACTCTGGACTGGGGCAAGAGGTGCAAGCTGGAACACGGGAGGTTCCATGTAACGTAAGGAGAAACTTTTTCACAGTGAGGGTGACACTGACACAACTGGCCCAGGCTGCCCAGGGGGTTTGTGGAGTCTCCTTCTCTGGAGACATTCCAACCCCATCTGGATCTGTTCCTGTGGGACCTGCTCGAGGTGATGCTTCTCTGGCAGGGGGGTTGGACTCGATGACCTTTCAAGATCCCTTCCACCCCCTACTGTTCTGTGATGTCACACACCCAGAGCTGTGGTGGTGGGAAGCTGCAGAGAAGCACCACGAGGGCTCAGTGGTGAGTGGAGTGGCTGAGGCAGCCCCAGCCCTGCCTCTGCGAGGAGCAGCAGCTGCCAACTGCCCGCGCAGCTTTGCAGCTTGAGGATCCCTGGTGCTTCTGCATCAACCCTTGCGAGATGTGGGTCTCACTTTCTGAGGACCCCCTCAACTCATACGCTCAAAACTCTGGGCTCTGTCTGTGGGTGCCACTTCTCAAGCGTTGAGTCCTGGCAGCAGGATCCAAAGCTGGAGAGATGCAGCATTTTCTGAGCTGCTGTTGTACCGGCCTCGAGAAGCTGGCACAGGCCTGTCACCGAGCAGAGGCTTTGAGAGGTGGGGAGGATTGACAAGTTTAACGTCACAAGCGTGTTACCAAATGAATCTGTTGTGATAGGTATTAGTCATAAGTATAAACTGCAGGGAGATTTGCATTTTATTCTCTTTATCCTACTTCAATCCTGAACAGCCCCTTCTGCCCACCCCAATTTGGCATATTTAAGGGGATTTGCTGCATTTTTAGTAATTAAAGGTCCTGGAGAACAGTGAGCTCGTTTGAACTGAATGATACGTGTGCACAGCTCTTTGTGCTCACACCCCCCCTCACCGACATCCCCACGCTCGCCGTGCTCGTGCGCATCTTACTGGAGAGGTGCTGGCTGAGTCCTTGGGACTGTGAGGACCTGTTGTGACTCCACGTTTCTGGCCTTTGGGGGTTTTCTGGGGCTCTCTGCTCCTGGCTGAGCCCCAGCCAAGCACCTGCAGCAGTCCCAGGGCTGGGAGTCAAGGGGGAGTGCGTTTTGCCTTCGTTTGGCAGTCGTTCTGCAGAGCTGATGCACCTCAAACCCAGCGTGACTTCCATGCTGATAGTCTGGATTTATCTGGTATCTATCATATGCAGGTCTCATTGCGTTTTATGACCTTTAATTAATTAAGCTTCATAAAATCCTAATCATGCAGGAATTATTAATCCTGTTTTAAATTAACTGGCCAGAGAGAGGTGAAACATCTTACCCATCTGCAGATACCTGATTTGAACCCTGACGTCCAGCCTCACTGTAACCCAGCAGGAAAATTTGCTTCATACAGGACCTCAGGTGATGTCTTTAGATGTAAAGGTCCTGTGCTGAATTCCCCCTGTTGCAATTCCTTTGACCCTCGTCAATTCACACGTGTCTTATACCAGGACCAAACCACAGCTCTTTCTTTGGAAACAGATGTTCTCAGTAAAAGCAGAAGTGAAAATTCCCTCTCACTGTGCCAAAACCTTTCACACGACTCCTTAATTCCTTCAGCACGAAGGCAGAAGGCAGTCCTGTTTTCTCAGTTTTAGCCTGGGATTTCTTGGCATCAACTGTCTTGTAATTTTCTTTGGAAGGCAGCTTTGTAAGTGGTTATTTAAAGCTCTGTTGCACCTCCCTTGTGAGGTGTACCCTATCTCTGTCCTTCCCAGGAAGGAGGTAATTCTGATGAGAATGTGTGTTCTGGCTACGATTCCCTGAGGCTGTAGCCAGGCAGAAGTGTGGGATTACTGGTGGATGTTGCAAATGCTGTATTTTGTCTGTGTTCATAATCTTCTAATCTTTATGATCGTTGCAATTTGATTTTGCTGTGAAGGGCACGCACATAGGCAGTGGGACCCGTGACCACAGGGGTGGTTGGAGGCAAACTGTTTCTCAGCCAGAGAGCTAATCTGTGGATTTCATATAAAAATAATCTCAAATAACATCCTTCTTTTAATTAAACCCCCTCCAAACTTCTAAGTAAGGTCTGCATTTATTGCATCCTTGCATGAAGAGCGTTAGATGTGCGGAAAAGAATCGTACTTTGCTCAGGGACGAAGGAAAACTGACAGCTCAGTCTAACACTGTTGTCAGGGAACAGTTTCACAAGCACTGGAGATCCCTCTCTTACTGAAACAGCCCTTTCTAAACAGTGTTTTTGCCAAAGACTGAATTAAGTGAGACACAATGTCTGTTGTGACACTGCTTTGATGATGCCTTCGAGTGCCTCTTGCAAGAGGCGGCCCTGATGGAGACTGGGAAGTGAGACTGGAACCCCTGTTTCTTGCATTTTATTTAAAGCTCTAATTAGTTGTTGTGTGACCTTGGGCAAATCCATACCTTCCCCTCCTGGCAGAGCGGAAGAGACTTTCCTGGCTATATTTACATTGATAGGATGGAGCTGGTCACCCTGCCTGTCTGTAGGGTGCCTCGTGGTCTGGCTGTAGCTGGGAGACACGAGAGGTGGTGGGAGCAGGAGCGCTGGCTCGTGCTGGGGCTCTGAGAGCAGCCTGGCAGCATCTGGCTGATTTGCATTTTCCTCGGGAGCAGGAGCCTGAGCCCAGCCGAGCTCAGGGAAGTGATCTCTCTCGTCACACACTTGTCACCCCTGCAAGAGGAGTTATTTCCCTGTGAGTGCTGTCATGGCCCCAGTATTGACCCTGCTGGGTGCTGCACTGGTTCCATCGCTGTCTTTGAACTCTTAGTGTGGTTCAGGCTCTTGCCTTGGTTGGGCTTTGTAGTGCCTTGTACCATCAGCTCCTCTGGTGTTTGCTCTTAGCTCTTGTTCCATATCCTTCCCTAGGAGGACGTGAAGAGTGCTGAGTGTTCTAGACAAGTGATATGTAGCCCTCTTTTGCTGGTTATGAGTTGATGCTGAGAAGCTAAAACCCCAGAAAGGCAACGGCAGTATAACATCGTATATCCTCTGGGCAATGGTTTGATTTCATGCTTATTATGATCCACGGGAGTCTGTGGAATTAATCATAATGCCAGTGCTCCCATCCAGCTGCCTCAAAGCTCTTTTCAGCCATTAGTCACATTAGTCTCATAGTCCCTGTCTGAGGTGAGAAAAGGCTGGTTGTTACCAGCATCATATGGCAAGAAAGCTGCTGGTTGGAGGGGAGCACACCAACCCTTGCTCTGTGCAAGGGCTGGGAGTCGAGTCTGTGCCTGGTGCTTCGTCTGCACCAGCAAAGGGCAGACAAAAAGCCTGATCCCAACTGCTCCGGCCCCAGCACGTGGGAGAGCTTTCGACTTGCCCCTGGACTGGGGGTCACCAGCCAACTTGGGGGCTTGGGGCTGATGAAAGATCAGCTGCTTCCAGCTCATACCCTCCTTCCCCTGGTGAGCACTGCAATGGAGAAAGGACCAGGGGTCCAGATGTTCTGCTTCATGCAGAGATTCACTAAGAGATGTGAAATCTTCTCTCGGGTTTCCTTCAATTCCCTCCTTCCTAAATCTGTGGTCGGTGCAATGAGGACAGACCCTGTGCTCTGTCGTTCCAAAACAGAATGCAAGAAACAAATCTTGTTGGGTTCTGGACCCTCGAACGAGTTCCCTGTGGCCCCACAATGTACCACAGTCATCACTGCCTCCGAGTTCAGTGAGAAACATCTCCCCAGCTCAGCCAGAAGTACAGTTTGTCTCCCCTTTTCTGCACCAAACTGTATTTCCAAGCTTAGTGTGGCTCTCTAGCACTCAGCATACACAGCACGCTCTGGCAAATACCTCCGTGGGGTCGTGTCACCTTGAGCCATGTGCTTTGCTACCCAGGGCTGCTCACCCAGCATCGTTTTCCTCATGAGCTGGGCCCTGGACATCACAGCACCGCCGAGAGCGGTGTCTGCTGGACGCTGCTTATGAGATTAAAGAGATATTAGGAGTAACAAGTTCTGGTCAGCTCTTTGATGCTATTTCTGTGCCGAAACATTTGAAGTGGAGCGAAATGGGTCATAAAAGGCTTTGGAAACCAAATATTTATTCGGCCAGGGGTTTTGTGCCCACTGAAATGAGTTAATGACATAAAAGTCGGTGCGGGTTGTACCAGATCGAGCAGAGCTGGCAGAAAGCTGCTGCATAGTGTTTTAAATGAGAGTAAGCATGCATATATTCACACACAGCTACATACATATATATATATGATACTTAGGCTATCTTTAAACACCCACAGATTTAGATTTTTAAGTCCAAAAGCTGCACGCAGTGGAAATGGGAAGCTCTGAGTTAAATTATGTCAAGGAGTTTTGATCACGGCGATGCCAGGAACTCAACGGAATAGTTTTGCAATTAGACATACTGGTTTGAAATTCTGTGAGGGACTGCTAGATCATGCTGATAACCTTGGATTCGATTTGAAAAGGGAAGATTAACTTCCTGATCACAAGGAATAATTGTTACAATATTTCACGTTGCACTGAAGCTTATTGCTGAAATCCTCGGGTTGACACTGGTGAATATTCTGCTCTTTTATCATGTTCTGACTTGCACAGGAAATGGAGAATTCTGTCAGGAGTGAAAAGGACTGGTGGCTTTGCTTTAAAATAAATAAAAGCAGACATTACTCCAGCTACCTGGCTTTTGCTCTAAGGAGGTGTTTCCTTGTGGCTTTTGAGTACAGTGGAGAAAGAGCCATCAGCAAGTTCTTAACCAGTGCATCAGAAAACTGGTGCTGCTTTCCCCATAAACTCTGTAACCTTCATCGTGATTAAGACTTAGCTAGAACTTGATAAACAATGTCCCAAATTCTACCGTAAAAGGAGAAAACTATGTTAAAGTTAAGGAAGCTGGTGACAAAGTGGGTCATTAATAATGTTCCGAGGCCTCCGTGCGGGGGTGGTTGGGGATAAATTGTCAGTCAGAAGTTTGTCATTTCCTGGCTTTTGGCATATTAATGCAGATTCTTAACCTCCATCATTTTGTTTGTTGGGCTTAATTGCCTGCTTTGCTTTTCTAAATCTGAGCTGATAAGGGAAGATGCAGAGGCAGATTCATTTTGTTGAAGTAGAGTTTTCTCTCTCTTTTCCCACTCTACTCTGCCCCCCTTTCCCTAGCCAAGCGAAAGCGCCCGGAGCCAGTGCGGGTGTTCCTGCTGGCCACGGGACCAGCGCTGTGCTGGGACCTGCAAGGACCTCCTGGCTTTGAGCAAAGGAAGGGGCTGAGCAGTGCTACAAGTTTGTGTGTATATTCTTCAGAGAGTGCAGGGAAGCCCGAAAGTCTTTCAGCAAACTCCCTGCTTCTTCCATTCCAGTAACTGGTGATTTTCTGTTCAGCTCTTTCCCAAGATGTTAAAAATCCCACCTTCTGCCTTTTCAAATAAAATCCCATTTTTACCTCTAAGGAAAGCCATTTGAAACGCACTTAGCAACCGTCAGAGCCTATTTTTAGCTTCTATCAGGGTGTAATGTGCAAAATGTAATAATCTCATGCTTGAAGCTTTTTTCCCTTCTTCCCAGAGATGTGAAATTGCTGCAGTTGAATAGAAGTGAGAGAAACTGTGTATCTCAGCTTTGCCCAGCACTCATTTTCTCTGTCTGTGTCTCCCTATCTCGAGTTGTTCACGTTCACCTTTAGCAGGATGGTTATTTATGGGCAAACTCAGCCACTGGGAATGTGCTGAACAAGGTAAACCAAGAGCATGTTTTTAGATTCCTCTCTGACCACGGAGCTTCTTGTCAAGGGTATTTGGAGGACAGGGAACCAAAGAGAGTCTAGGAAGGGAATGAATGAACATCTCCATGACTTCAAGAAAGGGACTATGAGAAATAGAGGGTCTATTAAATAAATGAAGGGACTGCTTGGTGACTTCAACCTCTCCTCACCTAATGGATCTGGGAGGCTGGGCTGTTGAGAGTCACCTTGGTCCTAAGATGCGCTTCCAGTCTGTGACAAATGCCCTGCACTCCCTCAGGTCCTGGGGACAGGGCACTTGCTGGAGATGTCAGGTCTGCAGAAGTTCTCAGGATGTGTGGGGGAAGATGTGTCTTCCGTTAGTCTGTCTGTGCTCTCTGAAGCAAAGTAGGAAGGCTGATCTTAGGAATGTAGAACTGGGTTGGGACACCAGTGTTCCCAAATCACCGCTGCGCTGTACTGCGTGAGACCTTGGCTAAGTCACTGAAGTCATTAACCTGCATGGGATTTAGTTCATCACTTTCAGCTCCTATTTCTCTCCTTTTTTCCAACTCTGAGGCAAGGCTGTGATCAAGACAAAGTTTGTCTCTCACAGCGTTCCTCTGCTTCAGGGGGAAAGCTGCTGGGGCTGCTTAGTGGCTCAGAGGCTTTGCTGGAGAGCATCTGCCCTTCCTCTTCCGTGGTCGGTATTGTCTTACTGAAGTGAGTCTCTCAAGAGAAGGTTGTTATGATGTGATGCTATCGCTTGGTGAGTCTGAGAGGCCACATCCAGCCTGGTGCCATTCATGAGGAGATGGCACACCTCAGCCCTCGGACACGAAGCAGCCGACCAGAGCTTTGCCCCACATGTTCTGATGCGTGTGGAGGTGTCAATATTTACCCAGTGAAGCTTGTTCAGACTGTGAGCTCCCGGGGCTGCAAACAAGACTGAAATACTCGAAAGAGGGGAGGTCTACTAAGGTCAGAGAGTCCCTTCTCTGCAGCCACGGGATGGTGGTTCTGCGCTGTGGGTTTCCTATCGCTTTGTTCATTCAAGTTTTGAATGGCAGAAGTGATGGGGCTCCCGTTGCTCGCTTCTGGAGATCAAGTGACCTCCTGTGCCAGAGCAGAAATAGACTTTAAATAATTCATTGAATAAAGTCTAGGATTTTTTTTGTAAATGTCTGTCTGCTTCTCCTTGCTCTCTATTATTCCTGGCTTTCCTTGCAGCCCATAGAGCACACAGTCACATCTCTCCTGTCATCACATCTACATTGCCTCCTTTCACTCACAGATCATCCCATTTTTTTCAACATGAGTTGATTTTTTTCATTTTCCTCTTGAATGAGGGAATTATTTTCCCTAATAATAAGACTTTGATTTCCCCATTCAAGTGTGCGTTGCTCTGATCTGAAAGAGGCCATAGACATTAATTTCCCCCGCGTGGAACTCGCCTTCCATCAGGAGTCAGCACGTTAAAGCACACTGCACGGTACTGCAAACACCCAGAATCAGGCTCTGCTCTCATTTGTACCCGAGCAATCACGCTGGGAACCTTCAGCCTGTGTTGCTTCAAGACACAGGCTTTTAATCCGTGCATTTTGTCCGGCTGATAACCTGCCTGGGGGCTTGAGGGCACCCAGCCTGATTGGAGAGGATAATGTCGGGTAGCAAAACACGAGGCAGAGTTCTGAAATGCAGTTCTGGATGGGAGAAAAGCACAGGGAATTTGTTACTATTCCTCGATTCCAAGCCCTCGTGCAATTGTGTCCTCATTACTGAAAGGGATGAGTTTGTTTATGCTGTTCAGCTTCGGGCTGAGATGGGACATAAGATGCATTTCCTTGCAAAGATAGGCTCCTATTTGATGTGATGGTCTGAAATTAAATTGGAAGGAAAAAGGAAAGTAAAAGGAAAGGGGAAAGGGAAGGAAGGAGGAAAGGAAAGAGAAGAGGAAAGGAAAGGAAAGGAAAGGCAAGGAAAGGAAAGGAAAGGANGGAAAGGAAAGGAAAGGAAAGGAAAGGAAAGGAAAGGAAAGGAAAGGAAAGGAAAGGAAAGGAAAGGAGGAAAGGCAAGGAAAGGCATCCTATAAGTCCATGGTTGTCCCAGTGACATGTGAGCTCCCCTGGGAAGTTAGGAGCTGTCTGGAGAGCACTGAGCTCATATTCTCTTCCTGCATGGCACAGGTTCCACCACTCGAGACAGAATTCCTGACCAGCCTTCCCTCTACCTTCCTTCCCTTGGGCAGATGTAAAACTGGAATTCTATTCTTCTGGGGTTTCCCTTAAGCTGGTACAAACATGAAGTGGTTTATTTCCATCACAGTTCTACTGAATCCCCTGCTGGTGGGGAGGTCAGGCCAGGTTTGTACCAGGCTAAGCAGGAGTAAAAGTAGCTTCCTTTTAAGCATCCACCAAACCTTGTGTGAGCTCCATTTTTCTCCACTGCATGAACTAGTTACTCTGGGATGCTGTGGTGAATGCTAGCAGTTTTACCTCTTCTCTTTATCGTGGAGCCTAAAACCAAAGGGGCACATGCATTGATAAATAGGAAAGTCCTGGGGGTGGTATCTGCCAGAATGTTTCTTGTTCTGTGGCTGCAAGAGACTTGTTTTGTTTTGTTTTGTTTTTTTTTTCTTTTGACATTTCACTTAAATTTGCTTTAGAAAATTACTTTTTCTTTTGTAACATAACCTTCCTAGTTTGTGTGGATTATAGCTTTCCTGGTGGGTGTGTGTACACAGGAGAAAAAGACGCTGGAGTCAAACCCACAGCCCTTTAAGTAACAAAACAAAATCAGCAACACAAAAGTAGAATTGTGTTGTAGCTCGTTTAAGCCTCGCTGAAATTTCCATTGTGCAAGCATTTAAATGTTGTAGTTACTGTGGCACATCTCATTTTACTTCATTCCCTGGTGGATGTTTTCCTGAAAATTTGGTACAGATGCTGAACAATAAAGCCTGTTGCAAATTGCTTTCCAACTGCTAGGTAATTACAGCAGATTTTATGCTAAATGTAAAGAATGTACTGCTATTTTTTAATAAAGGGAACATATTTTCTTATCTGATGCTTTAATACTGTCTCATTTATCTTACTTTCCAGATGAAGGATAACTTCCAGTTGTTCACACCCCAGTAGAGCTGCTGGCATGCCTGCCTTCCATATTCTTCCCCAGAACCTGCACGTTCCAACCATCAGCTGGAATTTCAGACCCTTTTTGTATTTGGTAAGTAACTTTAAATACTTAATGTGACTCCACTGAGGCCACAGAGCACGTTTCTCTCTGTACTTGTTACCAGATTGGGCAGAGTTTTGTTTTGTTAGGATTAACTGGATGTTTTGCCACACTTGCCAGTGTTGACTGACATGACCAGTGACATTACAACCTCTCCTATACCAGGCAGAGTAAATAGGAAGCTCCTCATCCCTTCCTAGAGGGAGGAATCCCTCATTGCCTCTGGGCACAAATAAGCTGCAGGAGAGCATTAGTGGTTCCTCTGCACTGCAAAGTGGACGAGATGGGATGGGTGGGATTCATTTCATGGGCAGAGACCATCAGAGTGGGGGGTGGGGGACCCTGCTTCTCCAAACACCGAGGAATTTACTATCCAGAGGTTCATGGTGCTGGCAGCCATCGAGAGCGTGGTGTTAAATGCCCTCCCACCCCATCCCTGGCAGAGCTCATTGACCCTGGTGCCACATCTGAGGTCTGGAGCTCCAGTGTCACAGAGAGAGCTGGACCAGTGCCATCTGGGGGGATGCAGGAGCTGGAGGGGGTGGGTTCAGGGGTGTCCAAGAGCTGAAACGCCTGTGAACAGCAGGGAGCTGGTCTGTGGAGCAAAGGAACCTCCTGCATGTCAGTGCCTGCGGGCGTGGGCTGGCTGGGTTGGCGTGAGAAAGGGAAGAGCAACTGGAACAAGCTCCAGGATTCATTGTTGGCTATAATTCCTTCTCCAGGGCCTGATCTCCTTCCATTAGCAGTGCTTTGTAATGCTCATGTAGTGAGTATCTATGTTTTGTCACAGCAGAGATGACAAAATGTTACCGAGCTGGGCACGAGGCCAGGGAAGGGCTGCAGCTGCTGCTGGGTTTTGCCAGGTGGGCAGCTGTGTAACCTCTGTTCCTCGTGCCACCCTCAGAATATTACAGAGGGGCCAGCCCCCCAGGCTGGGGAGGGGGCCTGGAGTATGAACAGGTTGAGGCTCCGGAGGTGATTGTGTAAATTGATGTTCAGAGTTCTCTCAGGAAAAAAAAACCAAACCCAAAGGTAAAAACTGAGCCTAGCTGGTAAACCAGGACTTGGTGCTTAATTCTGTGCAATTGCTTTGACATCTGGTGTGCTAATGGAGGAAGACAATGAGGATATGAAAAGTAAAGGCAGTCAGAGGTAAAATTAGTAGCGCGTTCGTGCATTTCTGTGTGCAGAGGGAGTAAAACCTGAGGCTGTAACGCTGGAAAATGGAACTTTGATAAAAGCCCATAAATGCCACTGAGAACTCGGAGGAGCTGGAAGAGCCCCGGCTGTCACACGAAGGCAGCACCGGCCCTGGCTGGACTCCTGCGTGTCTGGCAGGTTTCCTTTTGCCTGGTACTTTCTGGTGGTGTCTTGGTCAAGTGCTGCAAGCACCTTTCCAGCAGCTTCCTGACGGGAAGCGGGCTGGCAGACGGGATTTGTTCAGCTATTCTTAGAAAGCTGTTCCTGTAAATGCACAGCAGCAGCAGCAGCAGCCCTTGGTGCCACAGCCTCTGCAAGGAAAACCTGTGCACCAAAGCTGTGAAAACCACTCTGAGGTCTCTGTGGGTATTGTGAGTGTTAAACTGACTCTACTCTGTTGCTGTTTATGACTTTATTTAGCTATTTCTCATTAACTTTTACCTGACTGATTGATGGAATGTGGAAACAAAGAGGTGCAAACACCACGGGGTGATTAGTGCAGAGGTTTCAAGCTCCTGTTAATCTGCTACCGAGAGAGAGGCACACCACCAGATGACTCATCCGGGAGGATCTCTAAGGAGAGATGGGATGAGATGGGATGAGGACTCCTGCCTCCCACCGAGAGACACTGTGGTCAAAGCAAACAGCAGCGTGGCTCAGGAGGCCACACAAACCCTGTTCAGATGCTTTCTGACTTCCAGTAACGTTGCTGAGTAGTTGAAATGTGCAATTTAACATATGGCTAATAAACTACTAATTAAAACAAATAGGAAACAGTCAACTAATCAAATCTCCTTGTTGCCATATGGCAAAAATCCCTGGCAGCCTCCGAGAGAGGAGTCGCCCAGCCTGGGGTATCAACAGGACCCCAGACACTCAGTGGGGGATTAGGGTGAAGCAGGGAGTTCAGGGTGATTACTCATCTAGTCATCAAACACAAAAATCTCCTTTTCTGTGTTACTTTGGTTACCACGAGGTAACCTCCCATCATTTTCCCTCCTGTGATGGGCAGGATGGCTCTGGCCCGTGCCCAGACCTGCTGCTTCTCCCAGTGTCCGCTTGCCAGCGGCAGGAGAAGGACGAGGGAGGCAGGTAAAGCATTTGCCACGCTGCTGTGGCAGCTGAGAGGTTCTTCTTGGCCTCAGCACCCATCGAGGTGCTTTCACCTGCACCCAGGCTACCGAGAGGAGCATTTGAGAAGTCTCCTAAATGCTTCTGTAAATCCCTGTGAGCAGATGGTTGGGAAGCCAGGGGGTACTCACATCTGAGAGACAATTCCCCATAGCTGGGCTTGCTGGGTGTGCTGGGCATCCCACTGGAGCTGGAGGCTTAGGGGTGAGAGGAAGATTATTGGGGAATAAAGCTTGACAGCAATTCACAGGCTGGGATTTGCCTGCTCAGTGTTTTGGTTGAGAAGTGCTGCGTGCTAATGCATGTGGCAGGAGAGCAGCCAGGTTGAGGATAATTTAGAGGCAGGAAAAAGGCCTCTGAATGATTCAGCAAGAATTAGCTCCACATACGGCCTCGCTGCCATGCAGGAGTGAGAAGGACATCAGCTCTGGAGCTGAGAGTGTGTCTAAGTCTCTCTGCCCCTTTCCACCTTTTGTCTCGACTGTTTGGATGTCGTGGTGACACCGTGCTCGGGCTTTTCAGCTAAAGAGCTGTATGCAGTGACACTGTGTAGTGGTTTACTTCTGACCAGTGATGGAAGTCAGACTGTCCTACAGGGAGAGAAGGTCAGTTAATTAAGCTACATCTTAGTCAATGACACGAACTAAGAGCAAACCAGGATGTTCACCTTGTCTCTCTTACTGACTTTTTGTGTAACAGCAGCAGCTGGATGAGTCCCAACCTTTACTGAGGCACAGAAGTGCCGTGGTCGCATGGGATCCAGAGCCCTGAAGCCCCACAGCCAAACCCCTCGCTTAGCACTGTTCTCGGGGGTCATTTTCTGCACCTTCGTACCCCAGAAATTTCATCTGAAACCATTTGCAATAGATGAGCTTTGAATTGGCATGATAAGAGAATCTGGATAGGAAACCCTCCTGCCAGTCATGAAAGCTGTGTGTCCCTTCTAAATTTACATGTTCCTGCAGAAGGTAGCTTTTATCCTCTCTTAAATAGTACTTTCTAGTTCTCAAACAGAATCATCATTTGTAAAGAAGCTATAGCTGGGGTTTTTCACACCTTTTACCCTTGTCTTAGTTCAGATTTAAGATGTAAAATTCCCAGTTAACAGATCACAGTCATTAGATGTAGGAAAGGTCATTTTTTTATGGGGATGGGAGGTCAAAGGTGCCCAAAACGTGGATGGTGGGAAAGGTTTCTGCGGTGAGAACTCATTACAGAGTTTTATTTGACTCCTTTTTGCAGATGGCTACTAGGAGATGAAGCTTGATATTCTTCACAAAGTGACAGCATTATAGCAAAGTGTAACAAAAGTGACTGAACTGCCACAGGGAGATGCTGGGCTGAATCCACCAGGACCCTCAGTGTCCCAGTCATCATCCAGCAAAGCACTTAAGCACCTGCTTTTACTCTGAGAACCCTTTACACCAATGCTGTTTTGCTTTGCTGAATCAGGAGCAGAGTTCAGTACAGTTCAGGAGTCAGCTGTATGCCCCGATTTTTCATCTGCCCAGTGGGTCCCCTGCTTTTAAATCCTCTCCTCCTGAACTGTGAGACTTTTGGAGCAGAGTTTCACTCTTAGTAACTGGCAGCACCTTGGTACTGGAGAAAAAGAGCAAACTGACTCACATCATCAATCCTGGTAGTAAAAAGAGTCAACCAAACTGGACAGAAAACACTGCTACTGTCAAAATTAAGCCAGTGAGCCCTGAGTCCATTCTAGTTATGGCACATCTACAGGGTGGTTTGCCTTCTGCTGCTGAACAGCCAGCACCGGGGCGATCACAACGTTCCCTTCTTGCCTTAAAAGCTGTTAATGAATCCCTGATCTCCTCTGGCCCAGCTTGTGTTTATCTACCAGTGCATTCTGCTGTGCTTCTTCCCCGGGGCACGTAGGTGCCCAGAGTCTGCAAAGGCTTCTGAAATGAATGCCTTTCTCTTATATAAATGAATAACAGTGCTGCTCTGTGAGTGATGGGTTATGTAGGGAAGGGACAAGCCCTCACTGATCGGTCGCATAGGCTTTAGGAAAACCCTGTGCCACCATTTACAGAGAGAGATACAGATGATAGCACACACATCATTTCTTTCAATGAGTATAGGACTGTGGAAGGGTAATTCAGTCATGCTAGACAAGTCTTATCCCCAAGAACAGGATTTCTATGGCTGGACCTTGAGCTTTCACCAGCATCCAAAACTTAGCTGCTCTGTCTCCTTCCCAGGCTCGGATCGCAGCCAAGAGCTGAAACCCCCACCATATGCTCTCCTTCAGATGTGGCTTTTGGACAGGAGTCAGGTCCCCAGTGCTCACCTTCTAAGCGGGCCTAACAAATGTGGAGCCTCCAGGCTGCCGTTCCGGGCCGGGCTGCGCTCCCAAAGGAGCCGCAGGAGATTTAATTTTCCTCCCAAGGGTGAGTCTCAGCCCTTGGAGGATGAGACAGGCTTGTTTTTCACCTCGAGCTGGGTTTGCAGCAGGCACACTCCCTGGAGCCGCGCGACGTACAGAGCTGAACATCTGCTTTGGCTCACAGATATTTCCACCTCCCGCCGTTTGCAGAAGACCCTACTGCCAAAGGTGATGGGCTGCCCTTCCCTCGGAGGTGCACACTGGTTCTGATGCCAGTGTGCTCTGGGGGAAGGTGTTTCCCAGATTTGCCTTCACTTAAAGCAGCTCTCACGCCAGGTTTAGAGGTGTCACCCAGCAGGAGATTGCATCGATGTCTGCAGCAGCTCCCAGGTCCAATTGACCTCAGAAGAGGCTCAGGCTCCTGCTTACCAGGGAGGCACCTGTGTGTGAAAGGAAAGCAGCGTGACTGGGCTGGAAACGTGCACAGGTATTGTGTCTGCCATGGGTCTGTGTCAGGAACATCAGCCCCAGTGAGCTACCACGGGAGGCCCAGCTCAGAGCTGCACAGAGCCATTGTTTTCTGTACCTGCCTCTGTGCCCTCCCCGGTGTCTCAGCCCAACTTCAGGTCACACCTTGTGGTTTCTGGTTTTGGTTTTTTCCTACCCTACTTTTGAAGGGAACCCGCACGCATTAGTTTCTCATCAGGGTTCAGAGTGATCATAATCAGCCCTCCGAGGTTAATTAGAGACCAATGAAGGTTCAGTCATTTTATTTCAGTCATTTCTAAGGCATTACAGAGTCCTCAGCTGGAGTCTAAACGCCTCTCACTTAATCCTGCCCCAAAGTGCTGACAATTAGGCCTGTCTGGGAAATGTCCATAGCATGTCCAAGATGCTTTGTGGGGTTTTTCTCCCTGGAAGACTTGCAACCAATGGTAAACCCATTTGGCTCGTTGTTCTCTTTCCCTGCACAAGTTACTATAGACTGAGCCTGGGTTGAGTGTACAGGGGCTCTGCCAGTGTGTTCATTTTGCATATCAACCACTTAAAAAAAGATAGTTGGGAGTGACCAAATGCTGGTGAATGTGAAAACACGTGGCCACAGGACTCCAGACCCATCTCGTGTGCTTTTGCAAGTATTGCTGTGCTCTGAGGCTTGAAGGGAAGGTTTGAAGAATGACAATGAGGTCATTTTTTCAGATATTCCCAGACTGCTCTTCAATGTTTGATGAGCAGCATGGGGCTCTTGGTGGAAAATGACTACAGACTTTTACAGGTTTTTTTAGTTTGCTTTAATTTTTATTTGGTCCAGACTCATAAAGTGCTTGGAGGGCTGGTTTTGGCTTTCTGGAAGCCTGTCTCCAGGAAAGCAAGGCTCTGGGATAGGAGGCTGTCCTCACCTAACTCTTCCTGGTCGGGAGTGACAGCACCCAGTATTCCCAGCAGTGCTTCAAGCCCTCAGCAAAAGTGATCGGATACCTTTAGCATCTCCAGCAGAGAGCTTGTCTCACGCCTTGTCCATGATCAGGAAAATCTCCTCACATCAAATATTTATGCAATAAATGGGGTTTCACCCCCTGGAGCCCGGGAGGTGAGTTTGCCACCAGCTGCAGGGAACCATCGCGCTGTGCAGCCGTGGGAAACTCTGCTGCCTCCTGGTTGAAGTTCTCTGGGTCCCTTTCATTATACTCCTGTTTTATTCTGGTTGGCAAGCGCTGGTTTTGCACAAAGTGGCATTCATTCTGGAGTCTTAACCTGATCCCTGCTGGGTTCAAAATTGACAAAACTCTACCTGACTATTAGTAAGGTACATAATACAGTGGCTAAATATAGAAGAGAGAAAGGCTCTCCCTGAAATAGGACCAGCGTGGGGATAAAATCAATGTCACTTCTTACACAATTCCTTGACAGGCGTTTGCTAGAAGAACCTTACCTGTGCCTGTCAGTGATCCTCAGATACTTCTGGATTCCCATCAGAGAGCACGGGGCTGTTGGTGCCTAACGCAGAGAACAAGTGAACCCCTGCCCTGACCTCTCCCTGGAGAGGACTCTCCTCCCTCTCTCCCTTCCTCCCCTCATGGTCCCACCTGAGATCACAGGATTGAGATCTGCAGTGGTGCACCTCGAGGTGGTATTTTTCCTTAAATTATATTGTTTCCTTGTGTACTTTTTAGTAAAGGTATTTGCCTCTCCCCGGCAAAGCGCGGTCTCCTTTTGGCATTTCAGAAGAGGTGGGCAGGATGAATTATTCATTTTAAAAGTGTGTGACATTATGATGGAGCTTCAGCAAAGTACATTTAAACATTACAAAATAGGATGAATCAGTTTAAACGCATCCAAGCTTATCGTATATCAGATAAAATGACTGATATAAAGGCTAAAAAGGAATCAAAAAGCTCTTCTCAAATAATTTCTAAATCAGACTCCAAAACCACACCAAATATTAGAGGGTTTATTTTCAGATCTTTTTATGCCAAGGGGGTTTAGGGAAAATTGATGAAAATACAGGGTTAAACCCCTCTGCTGAAAAGCAACAGGACTATTGGGGCTGTGCTGATGTAGATCCCTGAAGGCAGCAAAGGGGGAGGTGGGGACAGAGCACTGGGACTGCTGGGTCACTGAGGACACAGGTTCCTCAGGAGAACTCATGGACAGGAGAGGAGAAAAGGCTCTGGTCAAAGCCTAAAGAAGAAGGTGGTAAAAGGCAGCAGAAGGGGGCTCATGGAGGTGCTTCAGGAGTCTCCTTGGACTCGTGTCTGCTCAGTTTCTTTTATTCTGAAGTGGTGTTTTTTTCTGAAAACACAAATATTAGTGTTTTTCTAAATCCTTCTGCAAAGTCTTCTTCTACACCTGTCAAATAAGAGGGGTCCCTTAACCTGTAAAAGGGATGTCTCAAACTATAAATCATTGGGAATAAGATGTTGAGTCTCAGAATTTATTGCAGCCCTAATTATAAACATTCTGTGTCTCACATCAAATTCTAGTTGAAAATCCCCTCCAAAGAGTCCTTTGAGCAGAATTTCTGCTTCTCTTGATGCTTTATGCATTGCTCCTCTGCTAATGATTGTTGTCAAGGTTTGTTGTGCTTCCTTCTGGGGCATCAGGATGCCCCAAGCTGCTGTTGTGCTCGCTCCTGGCTGCAGGGACCATCACAGGAGTTTCCCCGTGGAGGCTCCTGCTCAGACCTGGCTGCTCATCTGAGCTCTATCGCATTTCCTCCCAGTTTCAGGAAGGCTAGGCTGTGGTTCAGCTGGAGCCTTCCTGCACATTTTTTTCCTTTTGATTTCCCATGATGCTAAAATATCAAGGCTCTTGTCAAACTGCTCCATCATCTTGGCTGTGCTGTCCCTGCCAGATGAGCAATGGCAGCTGGAACGCCGAGGAGCCCTCGGCCACCTTCCCGAGGCAGCTCTCCTGCACTCTTCCCTTCCTTTCCTCTGCTACTTCCATACCCTGTCTACACAAGTCTTTATGCTGTGCCCACTTTTTTACTATCCATACATCTCAGGTCTTTCTTGCCTAAAACTGAACTTAAAATCCTTTTCCTGGCCACAGCTTTACTGCAGGACCAACACAGATGCCGTAGCAGGCGCTGAACCATGTGCTTTTGTTTTCCTACACAATTACTGTAGCTGCTTTGCCTTACCAAAAGCCCCCAGAAGACTCTCCTAAAGCTCCTGGATGATAAGCTGGAAAACCACGGGTCTGACCCCCAGTGATCATTAGGATGAGAGGGAACATAAACACAGGGACTCTTGCGAGCGGTCTCTCCGGCAGTCCGTGCGGTGCAGGGTCCATCCTGTCATCCACAGTGACAAATGTGAGCTGCTTCTGAAAAAGAGGGACCCTGAGCAGGCAGAGAGGGGAACACCTACCACCAAGGACATCTGTCCTTTTATTCCAAAGAGTTATAACCTTTTCTGAATTCACGTTGTATTCTTTTGTCATCAGCTCCTGGTTTGGATAGAGATGATTGCTCTGTCTGAAAAGGAGGCTGAATTCTTAGCCCCAGTGATGTGTTGTAGCATTGAATCCCTGAGGTTCCTCAGGATCTGTTTGTTGGGTTTGTCACTTGAATTCAAAACCTTTCAGCCCCCACCCCTCCGGTGTCCTTAGGACCCATGGGAATTACACGTTCCTCATCTATTGCTCTCTACCATTCATTACAGATGCAGCTTTTAAGAATACAGAAATATTGCAATCCAATCAGATTGGGACTTCTGTAATTGCGTTCTGCCGAGCTAAATTTCCTTGCAATTTCAATTGGATGCAGTGTTATTCATTAGGTGAGGTCCTAATCTGCTGTACCGCGTTGCTGTGCAACAACCGCTACAATTAATCCCCTGGGTCAGGAAACTGATCCAGTCCTCCTGTATATTTGTAATTGGTGAAGTGGTAATGGTTCTTTTTCAAGGAATATTACTTAATATTTAATAACAGTAATAGTAATGGACCCTGCATTTTCTGCAATTAAACACTTGGAAGAGTGGATTGTAAACTGCTTTCAGCTATTGAAGCACTGGCAGGTTTTTGAGAGACCTTGTACTTCAGGACGTGAATAGAAAAATAGGGTAATACAATTCCTGTGCAATTCTGCATCACGTCCACATACTGCAGCTGCTAAAAGCATTTATCATAATTAATGTAACCACACTGATTATCAAAGGATGTTTGGGTAATGATTGATTTGTCACTTGTTGTAAAGCCGTGCAGGACATCAGAGCACAAATTACAGCCCTTGGCTGCAGCAGGACACGCCGTCGATCCTTAGGGGGGGACCTGCGGGTCTGCTGCTCATTTCTTGCTCTCTAAGCCCCTCAAAATAATTTCTATGTGATAAAATAGAATCACTGCTAATAGTAGGCTTGAATGAAGGGACAATGCTGCCAGAGATGCTTGAAAGAAAACAAAAATCTTTCTTCTCATCAGAGTGAAAGAGCAAGCAGCAAATTGCATCCAGGCTGTAACCAGACCTCCAGAAGGGTTTGGCGTCCCCAGGCAGCCTTCCACCATCACCTTCCATTATTGCCTTTCCTATTTTTAGTTGAATTTCCAGGTTTTCCCAAGACGATTCTTTTCAGCCATTCAACATTTCCCCCGTGTCAGAGGGAAGGATTGCTTTGCATGGCGTTGCCATGGAAACACCTGCTGGATACGGGATGGAGATGGGAGAGGAGCAGGGCGAGAAAAGGAGCCTGGTGAGAGACCAAAAAGCGAGGGTGCAGGAGCCCCATCGGGTTCCTTCCCTCTGCAGGGCAGCTTTATTTATTTGCCCAGCTCAGAACTTTGTCAGAGCCAGGGATCTGGGCACACCGCTGCGCAGGCGGCGAGGGGAAGAGGCCCAATGTTATCCCTGGTAATTTCATCCTCCTCCTCCAAAGTGAGCAGTCAGTTTTTCCATGGAAATTGGCTCCCAGGCTGCTCGACCCACAGCCCCTCTCCTCGGCCACCACCACTCTCCACAGCCCCCACACAGCTCCTTCCTCCCGGGTTGTCTTGGCAACACGTGATGTCTAGAGAACGGCCAGGCTGATGCACAGAGGTTTCCTAAGAGTGGTACTTTGCTCCCAGACCATTGCTAAAAGGTATTTTCATGGGGGGAGGAAACAGAGGAGGAATTAACATAAGCCATCGTGGTGACTGCACAGGAGCATATTTTTAATTTACATTACTGACTCCCAAACCAATTCTCAGTTGCCCCATCTGACAGCCCGATCCAGGGCTTGCCCAAGTCAACGGGAGTCTTTCTGTTTCCCTTGGAGATCTTTGACTCAAGCACGACCATAAAAGCTTTTGGATCAAAGCACACGTTGTGCAGAAAGTCAGACAGGTATAAAGGGCATCTGTTGTGTTGAGTCATTTGAGTTTGTGCCACGCTTTAGGCCACTTGTGGATAAGCTCTCAGCTTTCTGCTGTGTATTTACCAGTCTAAACTAAGCTTAATGTCTGCCTCTCTAATTTTAAGCAGAGGGAAAAATACTACCTGCATTTATGCTTCTCTGACATCGTGGGTTTTGTAGAAGTCGTGGGAGTGTAAGTGCTGAGAACAGGGCAGAGTGTTTAGGGAGGGCTCTAAGGTGATGAACTCACAACCATTAAATTCTTCTGCAGCCTTTGCTGGACACTGAGAGTTCAGAAGCCTCTGGATAACTGTGAGGGATGTGTCCACGGATGAGTGGATAGCTGCTTTAGTGGAGGGCTTCAAACGACTACAAGGCTTAGATGTCTCAAGACCTCTCTTTCTAAGATCTCTGTGTGTGTGGTTCAGAGTTTTCTTGTGATATTCAGAAATTTAAACCTGCACTTCTCGGGTGGAAGAACTGACCTGCTGTTAGATAATAGCCAGAGGAGGATGAAGACCTGAGGATGGACAAGCTTCTTCAGGGAGGCCATGTCTGCTCTTGCTGACAAAAGCAGCATTAACTTGTGGAGCCAGAGCAGCTTTTCCTTCAGAGTTCGGCTGCCCAGCTGTTGCCCAGAGCTGACAAGACCTGAGGAGCTCTGAATTCAGTTATCCACAAGAAGTAAAATCCTTTCTGAGAACGGGGTTTGAAAATGGACTCTGTCATTGTTACAAATCATCTGCTAGGTCTTCAGAGAAGCACTGCGAGAAGTTGAGCACCGAGTCTGCATTTCACAACTTTCCCCTGTGTTTTCTGGCCACCCGTTATCCTGCCTCGATCCCTTCTGGTGTTACATTTTCCCCATCACTGGGTTTGCCTCTCTGCTGAGAACCTGAAATGGTGTGTGCAGCTATAGGGTTCAATTTGCCTTTTATGCCTCCTGCAAATCTTATTAAGTCCTGTTGTATTAAATGGGAGAAGCTCACAGTTAAGTCTGTGGTTTTCAAAATGCATTAGACTTCTTTTCAAGTATGCAAAGTGTAAATGGATTTTGTGCTTTGGGAACGTAGCAATGTGTTTACGATTTCGCTTAGATAAAAGGATGCTGAGATGGCCTTTAACATTGATTTTGTGTTACGTTTTTCTCAGCTCTAATATAGCCTTGGAGGTTCTTTTAGCGTTTTGATTTACAGAATAAATCAGAAAATGAGGTTTATTTTATTTATCAGTCACTAATGTGCTTTTCTTTCTGTTCTTCCTCAGTGCGGTTAGGCCTGAAAATAGTAGCCTGGGTAATCTCATTAGGTCAGGCTTTATTCTTGCAACATTTCTAATGTACAGTGCTTTGAAACAAACTTCTTGCACTGTTTTGGTATTTTTCTTTTGAATCCAACTCAAACCAAGCAGTTTAGTGAGCCAGGAAAAGTATAAATTAGACCTAAGCCTTTTTGAACCTGAAAAGAATGTTTTCTGAGTAATGTAGATGAAGTACCAGGAGAATCTGAGCTCTCTCCGGGTTGGTGACATCACTCTGGTACACCCCTGGGGCAGCTCACGTCACCGGCCCGTGCTGCAGCACCTCCAGCTGTAGAAGCAGAGGCTGGTGGTAGTTATTCATCTCACAGAGGCAGTTAGAAGGTTATGTTTGTTGCAAGAGCTTGTAAAGAAGCAGAAATTCTACAGCACGAGTTGCCAGGAGAGTGCTGCATTTAACCACGTGGTGAGATGTCTGGGGAGGGTGACAAAAGTGACAAAACATAAACATCTCTCTTGGGTGAGTTGTCAGTATCTGGGTACTGTCGATCCTTTGAGGTGACTGTAGAGTCCTGGGGTTGCTCTTGCAGGAGAGAGGGGCCACAGAAACAGGCGAAACAGGCCTGGAGTTTTGACTTTTTCAAGTGCCTTCATTACTGGGATCTAAATTTAATTCCAGTTAGGATGACTTTGAGAGTGATGCCAAGTCCTATATTACTCGACCTACTTCAGAAGTGTATGGAGAAGTGTATCTACCAAGCTGACCTTCCTTCTGTCATTTCACATCTCGGTAGGAAACTTGGTATTAATTTTTCAACAGGGAGAGTGAGATTGGGGTGGACATAGCAATTGGCAGGTAAAAGGATGCTTATTCTTACTGATCAACAGCAGGCCGTGTCATGCCTGAGAGATGGTCCCCTCTTTGTTCTCTGTCTGTCTGTCCACTGATCTGGTGTGGAAGGTCCTCGATAAACTCTTGGTTTTAAGCTGGTGTAACTGTACAGAGTGAGGGTGACATAAAGCTGGACTCACACAGCGTGTATCGGGTCTGATGCTTCCTAGCAAATGTGTGGCTATAAAGAGGGAGGGACAAGAATTGGGGAAAAAAATCAAACCAGTATTTTAGTCAGGAGAGGGTGAAATGTTCGGGCTGTTCCGTGTGTAGTTGGGTTCACTCCAGACCTCTTGTTTACTGGTGTTGTGGACAGACCTGTGGTGAATTCCTTGCAGAGATCCCTGAGCAGGTTCGGTGCTGGCAAACTGGGATGTACCAGAAGCAGCCTGGCTGCAACAGATTTAAAACAGATTGAACCCCCTGAAAAGCCTCGGGCTGCGCTGTGAGCTACAGTAACCTGCCTTGCTTTGGATTCCTGAGCCAGGTTGATTAATGCCACACACCCCAGCACCCTGCCTCGCTTCCCTGCCCTCAGCTGATGGTGGAAAGGCTGTAGGTAGGAATAAATCACATCGTGTTCACTTCAAGGTTTCTTACTCCCCCCTGCAAAGCCAGAACAGCACAAGGGCAGATCAGTAGCAGCCAGTCCTGCCCTTTCCCTGAATATGTTTCTAAAAGAAGAGTCTGAGTTTTTGCAAGGGCATTGTTGGCCGGTCTGTCCATCTTTGTTATGACACTGCTCTGGTCCCTGTTAGACTTCCATGGCTGGTGGGGATTTTTGGCGATGCTGGATTTGATCCAAGTGATACAAATTCAGGTGGACAGCCCCTGCCCTTAAAAGTCAGCTTCTGCTTGGGCATCAGGACGGAGAAGGAAGCGACGTTTCCACTTGTGCTATTTAGTAGTTGGAAAAACCATGGCCATGCCTTCTGTTTAAATTCCATTTATAATTACAGACAGGGGAAAACTACCAGGGCTGTGTTATTCAAAGGAATTTCAGAATGAAATGTTTTGTGCTCAGCTAACAAGGAAGGGCATTTTTTGACTTTGGGGGAAAGAAAAACTGTAGGAAGGGATACTATCTGCAGGAAAGGCACATTTCCTGTATCATTTTTTTACAATGTTAATAGAATTGTCCTGTTTCATCACAGCAAAGGACATATTGACCTAGTGTTTGTAACATACTCTTCTAGGCCAGCTCTCAAATCTTTTTTTCGTGTGTGTCTGGAGTACAATTAACTGGCTCAGCAGCTGAGTCCAGTCAGAGAGAAAAACCTTCAATCTAAAGCAGCTCTTAGCTTCTCAAGACAGGAAAATATCTATGTTTTATTCATAGAAGAATACTAGTCAACATCCTCCGGTTCCCTGGATACGACCGTGAGTCTATAAATAGCTGTGCAATGACACAGCAAACCGGTGTGGGGACCGCCGGCAGTGGCACAGCAGCCTGGCAGTGGCACTGCCTGATGCCCAGGGCAGGGCTCCTGGGGTCGGCCAGCCTGGCTCTCTGCTCCCAAATGTGGGGCCAGCTCCACCAGCCAGGTCCAGTTCTGCCAGCTGGGTCCAGTTCTGCCAGATGGATCCGGCTCCACCAGCCGGGTCCAGTTCGCGCAGCTGCGTCCAGTTC
>VWZY01005696.1:195196-214344 GCA_013399075.1 Chloroceryle aenea | reverse complement strand
TCCACCAGCGGGTTCCTGCTCTACCAGCCAAATCTGGCTCCATCAGCCAGGTCCTGCTCCACTAGCCAAATCTGGCTCCATCAGCCAGGTCCGGCTCCATCAGCCAGAGCTGCGCTGTCAGCTCTGCAGGCTCCACATGCCCAGGGTTGCTGTTCCCCCTGGGAGGATCACAGGGTGCTGAGCCTGTGTCACTCGTGCCCTGCCACACTCCTGCCCTGGGGTTCAGGGCCATGTTGTGAGATGAAGTTCACCTGAAGGCTTTTTCTTGCACTCCCCAAACAGGTGGGTGTGCGTTCAGGAGAAGAAAGCCTGAAGTAGTGGATAGAACGGGGTGGAATACTGTTGGGAAATGGAAACAACCGTGTGCCTGGCTGCCAAGTGATGTTCTGCCTGATGTATGCTCAGTAATAATTCTCTCTGTAGCTAAAACTGGCTAGATCCTAATTTAATGTAAACTTAGGTGAGTACAGCTATAATAATTTACTCCAGACAGGGATGAAAGCCTGGGAGACTTGCCTGGAGTTTCTCACATGTGCCCCAATCATATTTCAGTGTTGCCTTAGCCGTTCAACAGGCGTAGCTGGCATAACAAATTCATCATGCATCTACATGATTTATATACCTATGTTGATATATATCCTTGCTCTCCTTATTTTCCAATGCATTTATCATCCTCGCATGGTCATTTCTTTCCACTCTGCAGTTCTTACTGCCTTTCAGTTTTTTGGATGCTTCTGAGAATTTCTCAGGAACTTTATCTGGAACAGAAGGACATTGATGCTTGGTCCTCCCATGGTACCCAGCGGAGGATTCAGCTGCAGAGCTGTATAGACCAATACCCAGAAGGTTTTATGAAGCACTATTAATGTGTTGTTTGGTTTCAGCACAAATACAGAGATAGGTCTGTTTTGTATTTATCCTCTTGGGACTTTTAATGAGCTTTTCCCCTGACTTTAATATTTATTGGACCAGAATAACATAAGATTTAGGATTCTCTGTTAATTCCGTTAGCCAGGAGCCAAGCTACAGTGCAGAGCTATGCTGCTTTCAGCTCCAGACATAAACAGCTCTTTAAAATGTGACATGTGCCAGCAGTAAGGAAATGCCACGTGCAGAAGGACAACCAGGTCCCTGCAGTGCAGCTGGACAGACAGAGCTGCCTCCTCCCCAGCCTGGGGCCCATCAGACTTGTTTGATGGTGGGATAAGGGGCGATCCCCACTCCGGGTGCCCGGCTGGGATTTGGGAGGCATTCAGGCTGTTCCTACCCCCAGCACCCCCTGAGCTGGGGTTCGAGGTGCAGCAAGGGTTGGGTCTGTCTTGCTGTGGGGATTCTGTCCCCGAAGGGTAAAGCTTTTGTAAAGATCTTGGCAAGGAATGGTGAGAGGTGCGAGCTCTGCGTGTGCCACGGGCAGGGTTCCTGCCTCTCCTATAATCACCGTGATGCACACTGAGTACTAGAAAGTTGTACGAGTTATTTTTAATTTCTGGAGGAAGTTATGTAAGGTGGATCATGCAAGGGTTTATTGTACTTTTAATGACTGTATTGAAAAATTCATGCAGAAGCATAGAAGGACTTTTAATTACTAAATTTAAACCTTCAGGTGACACGTAAGTAAAGTAAAGAGTCTTTTTCATTTATTTATTTTTTTATTATGTCCTCCTTTTCTTTGCAAAGCAAACGTAGGAGCAGCCTGCGAGGTTGTCCTGAGATAAGATAGAGCTTCAGCTCTGTGCAAAAGCACAACCCTATTTCACAATATCTTACACTTCACTGATAATGGGTGCATCTTTCATTCTCCATTGCAGGAACTACCTGCAACAAGACCACTTTAATTTCCTTGGGGAGTGCACCATGTTGCTGTCTGCAGCTTTCTCTGTCTACCTCTTGAAGGAGGTGCTGGTGCTCTCTTCAGCAGCTTACCCGGAGAGGTGGAAGCTGCAGACCAGAGTACAGCCAGGCTGGAGTTTACAGCGGTCTGAGCAGCATCCTGCTTAGAGATGTGCTTGGCTTATGGCAGTGGGATTTGAACACCTGCCTAAATGAAATCCATGTTTAAGTGCTTTGTTGATCTAGTGTGGAGTGCTGAACTGGCGCGTTCTTCTCGTGAGCAGAGCAAGTGGAGCTTTCCTAGATAACGTGTTCTACTTGAAAAGAACAGNTCGTGAGCAGAGCAAGTGGAGCTTGTTCCACTCGAAAAGAACAATTCTCCTCCCTGCCCAGAAGAGATTTTAGGGCTAATGAAGTAACACACCTGAAAGTGTTACCTGGTTTTAGTTTAACAGGATGGCCTGACTTAGGGTTTTGATCAGAAGTGGAAATGAAAAGAACAATAATGTTTTCTTAGGGGAAGCTTTCAGGAAATTTCATAAGCTTGGAGCCAGTGAGATGCTCAGAGACTTGGTGGAGTTCTTAACATCAGCCACAACTCCTAGAGAGTAACTTCACAGCTAAGGACTCAAATCAGCAAAGAGTTTCTGTTCAGTGTAGAATTTTAAAGCAGTCTGAACTCATCTCTGTGCTTCAACTTGTAAATTTGAGGTCTGGCTAAATAGGAATGGATTATGTAAAAAATGTTAATGGATCTTGAGGCATACCCATTTTTCTGCATGCCTTCCAGAGACAAAATTGTAAATCTTTTAATGAGGATCTGCTTTAATTCTTCTGACCATTTTGAGATGTTTAGGTGGAAACATGTTTCTTTTCTTCTGTGCCAAAAATGACACCAGAGGAACACATATTTATACAGAAATAAACACATCATCAGCTCGGCTTTTGTGTTTGCTCTCTAATGCTGTAAAGCATCTTTGAGAATCCACAATGCACAAAGCAAGTTCTTTGTATTCCGCTAGCCTATTGTTTGTCTTATTGACTGGCGAGGAGGAGAGAAAGAAAAAGTGCATTTTAATTAACCATGAGAACTTCACTGGTACCGGAGGTCAAGCTTCAGCTTGGCTGGATTTCGCTTGCAGAGTGAATCCACTCTGGGAATGGCTCTGTCCTTTAGGGATGGGTTTGTGACATCTTCTTGCTTTACTCTGCTGGAAGTCAGGTACAGCCTGGCCAGTAACACCCTGGATCTCCTTTTCTTTTGCCTTTATCCCACGCTCAGAGGTAATTCCCTGTCCATTGTGTGCCTCCGTTTGCTCACCTGCGAAGGGCAGGTAACGGCACTGGCCTCCCTAGCAGAGCTGTTTGAATTCAGGGGATGACAGCTGAGGATAAACTGTTCTTTCAGGAGGAAGCAGCCTAAATACACCCAAGAATATTAGTTTCTCCTTCCTCCAGCTTGTGCCTTTGTTTTGTTCGAGTGACAGCCCTGAAGGGGGCACAGATTTTACAAGTCTTTGAGCTTGTATTGCCTAAAGGGAACAAAAAGAGATTCTCCCGTCTAGTTTTATTGAATATAACCAATCAGGCACAATTGATTGCTCTAAAGTAATCCCAAACCTCACGCTTCCCTGAATGGGAGGCTTCAGACACGATAATTGAAGTAATTCAAATTCTCCGTAAGAAACAACCTTACTGTCTCCTGCCGTGGATGCCTTTGTAATTATGAAGATGGAACTGGTTATCTTTCTGCCAGTGGACTCTAATGAAAGAGGCGTTTGGCTGGATAGTTAAATGGGCCAAGAACCGGCTTTCAACCCTCGCAACACGATTCAGATAAATTCCTGCACTGGCAACAGAAAGTATTTGATTAGAAGCACGCAAAAGCTTTTGTGGGGTTTGCTGAAGGCAGTCGAGAGCCCCAGCAGCACCAGCGGGTTTCCCATCTACCTGCCTAATGAGTGACAGGGAAAGGATTTGGAAGGGATCCCATCACAGATTTTTACCCTTTTTTCTTGGAGCTGGTATTGTCAGGTCTTCCATCCTTCCTGCTTTGCCTCTCCAGTTACCAGTTGCACTGAGCAGCTTTAATTCCTTTCTAAGCTGAGGAAGCAGCCCCGAGTTGCTGCCATTCCCAGGGGATGAGACAGCTCAGATGTTGCTCTAACAGGAGATCTGCTTGGTGGGGATCTCTTCGTACCCTGTGCTTCTGCACGCCTCGGATAACCCCTGAGCCTCTGCTTCCTGAGCCTGTAGCCTTAGGGAAAAATTCAACATCTCCTGGGCTCTGGGAAGAGAATGGAGCCAGTTTTCCCTGTCATCTGGTGGAGCTGGCAGAGCACAGGGACTGCATTTCCCAGAGCTGTGCCCAGCATCCCCCGTCTCCTCTCGGTCTGCACCACTGGGCACCGAGGAATCCCCAGGATTTAAGTGGAGGAAGAAGAAAATCGGGAGCACGTGGCCTCGCCCACAGATGCCGAGCAGGGCAGGGGCTGGAGAGGCTGCGGGGCAAGTGGCTTCGCCTTCGCACTTGCCATCTGCAGAGCACTGGTGTGTGACACATCCCTCCCTAACTGGTGATGTGTGGATGACTCAGATTGACGGGAACTCTGACACGGTGTGCGAAACAGGGATCAAGTCATCGCTCCGCAGTGCACAACGGGGCCTCTTAATTACCCCAAATCCATGCAAATCTTCCTCAAATTCGGATCAAATGCGAGTTATGAAAAGCCTCGGGAAATGTTTCCAGCCCTTATGTCTTGCTTGCCCCGTTTAAACCGGGTGGAAACTGCGAGATGAGTCCAAATGTGTCTAGTCTGACACATCTTATAAAATGATAAAGCTGAAGTATAAAGAAATCCAGTTTCTCCCTCCTCTTTTTGCATAAAGTGCTCATTGTTAATTTAGTTCTGAAAGGTACTTGATGGATGATACCAGGTAAGTTTCTCCATTATTCTTCCTTGATATACAATTTAAGGGAGCCGAGGAAAAAAATAAGGAGGCTGAGGAAATTCAAATCAAAAATCATTTATGCAGCAATTCCAGCATCCATTAAAAATAACCCATTAAATATTGTCCTCTGCTAAATTTAGAAGATGCTCAGGTGTGTCTGCTCTTGTGCTGCACAGAAAGTTTTAATACAGATTTAATCATAGCGAGTGTTAAGGGAAAGAGCTAATTAGATCGACAAATTTAGAAGGTGGTAGTATATTATATGGGAAGAAATGGGTGATTAGATATTATTCACTGTAAAAGTGACTGGCCCTGGGGAATGTCTTTAAGGATATTATATGACATAATCCTAGTTGAAAAATGGAGAAAGTACAAGTTCACATCATCCTCAAAATTCTTCTTTCAAAAGAAATTTTTTTCCCCACAGTAGTTTCCAGCATTTTTTGGCAGCTGGAGTCAGGTACTGGGCTAGAAGAGTAATGGTCCTGTTGGTGGCTCAGCTGGTTGGGCTGTGAGACTGTCCCTCTGTGAGTCTGTCTCTCTGTGCGTCTGTCCCTCTGCCCCTGGCTTTGCCCAGGGTGGAGAGAGCTCTGCTTCATTCCCCTCCACAGGGCAGGGCTGGGTGATACCTCCCTGCAAGTTGCTCTGGTGCTTTGCCATCGTGGCCTTGTGTGATTTTTGCAAATAAGGGCCTTTGTTTGTCCTCAAAGTTGTATTTCTATAATATTCATGCAATTGTTGGCTAGCCCTATCCACACGGACTCCTCCGCAGCAGGTTTTGGTGCTACATTTCCCCTCTGAAGGCAGGTGGGGAAGGGAAAATGGGGTTATTTTCTTTAAATAAGTAAAACAGTCCATTTCTTAACGTGGTACAGTGAGGGAAGTCTCGGTGTTAATGACTTTGCTGAGCTTTGATCACCACAGAAGGTGCATGTGGCACACTGGGAGCAAAGGCCAGTGGAAGGCAGGCGGGTGCTGTGTTTGTGTCACGACCCTTCCCACTGCTGTGTTCTCCAGCTCTGCCCACAGCAGTGTGTGGGTTCTCTGTGTGACTCCACCACAGCTGGAGCTGTGGCCTGTCCCCTGTGATGCTCTCAGAGCCACAATGCCCATGGGTCCCTCTGCCTGGTCCAGGACGTCCCTCTCCCTCCTTGCCCTGTTTCACCAGGAAAAGCAGCTGCCTTTAGGAACTTGTTCCATCTCATGAGGTCATTGTTCAAAGAGAGGTATGAAATGTGTCAGGATATCTGCTTACTCTACAGAGCTGCTACAGAAGTGATTGATAGAATGTGTCATTGCTAAATTGGCCAAATAAAAAATGATTCATTTAAGTTCACTTACACTTGTCCTTCCATTATCCAGCCCTGTGTTATTGCAGATACAAAACCGGGTATTTACAGAAAGCATTTCAACTCTGCTTCCCAACAAAGGGAAAGATTAGTTTTGTTAGACATCCTAGGACTGGTTTCAAAGTGACAATGACAGTAGAAGCGTGTGGCCATACGTTAGTGGCTTTGCTGCCCCAATCCCCAGGTACAGTGCTGCAGACAGAGCAGGGCCACTTCAGGTTGGCCGGATGCTTTGCACCACGTGTGTAACTGTATCAGCAAAATAAATCAGCAGCTTGTTTTGTCCTAAAGCACGCATTATTTTTCCTCTCTTCTAGAGCAAATTTCTGTTTCATCCTTCCGAAGGGGTTCATTTAATAGTGTGTGAAATGAAATGTCAACAAGAATTAGAACAAATGGCATTGCAATCCCCGAGAGAGCACAAGTTTCTGCTGGGAAATATTTCCAGCCAGCCCACTGCGGGGAGCGGAGGGGAGAGGCCTCAGGTGCTGCCGGCTGCTCCGCGCAGCGGTGCCAGGGCCCCCACCCTGCCTGGAGCCCCACTTTGTGGAGGGTCACAGGATGAGAGCTTCAAAACTATCCTGGAGACTTGGGCCCTTCTAGAACCTTCGAGAACCTCAGCCTTAAAACCTGGAACTAAAGCCTGCTCTGGTGCACAGAGCGCGTAGGGGATCTGGATTTTCTCCCAGCCCGGCCTCCTGCGGCGGAGCAGAGGGGTTTGTGTGGGCTCCCCGCGCTGCTGCGGCAGAGCAGAGGGTCCCGCAGCCCAGCTGCTCCCGCAGCCCCGTCCCCGGCTGTGCCCAAGGCTCTGCTCCCCAAGCGGGCCTCCCGCAGCTGCGCTCGGCCCTGGCACGCAACCGCTCGACTGAGGCCTCGGGGTTCTGCTGAGGGCTCGCAAAGGGCAGGCCACAAGAAGTAGGAAGACTAGGAATGTCTAGGAAGAAAGCCAAGTTTTGGTCCTAAAGCTGGTGCTGAGAAGCCCAAGCCCTGGCAAAAATAGAGAGAGGAGATTGGGCTTTGAGGCTGTGATTATTTGAGAGGTAACGGTCGCAAGATGAAGCGTAGGAAGTTCCACCTCAACATGAGGAGAAAGTTCTTTTCTGTGAGAGGGACAGAGCCTGGCCCAGGCTGCCCAGAGAGGTTGTGGAGTCTCCTGCTCTGGAGACTTTCCAACCCCACCTGGCTCTGTTCCTGTGTGGGCTGCCCTGGGTGACCCTGCTCTGGCAGGGGGTTTGGACTCAATGATCTCCAGAGGTCCCTTCCCACCCCACCAGCCTGATTCTGTGATTCTATGATTAGCTGTTCCTCTTGGCAGCGTGAGTGTGAGAGGACTTCCCTATGGTCCCATCCAGCTTGTGCCCTCCCTTCTCTCAC
Source organism: Chloroceryle aenea (assembly GCA_013399075.1). Lineage (NCBI taxonomy): Eukaryota > Metazoa > Chordata > Aves > Coraciiformes > Cerylidae > Chloroceryle > Chloroceryle aenea. The sequence continues at coordinate 206,839 of VWZY01005696.1, read as the reverse complement.
TGAGGGTAGTCTGTGTCTTTCAAAACCCAAGATCATCTTTTAAGGCATCATCCTGCTGGTTCTGTGCATTGCAGGCAGAGGTGGGTGAGCTGCAGCCACAGCCAGTACTGTGCTGAGTGTTCCACAGGATCAGTCCCTTGGGTGCTGTGCGCAGATGCAGGACTGCACACGTGCAGCCGGGGCCATAAACAAAGTTACTGCCCTTGGGATTATTGCTTTTATTAGCTGCAAAATCTGTTGTTTATGGGAAGTTCAGAAATGACATAAACCATAAACATGAGGTGTGCAAAGAAATCCTGACAAAATTCTTCACTAGGCTCATTATTATGGAAATAAATTTAAAATGTGATTTTTCATAGCTGCTGGAAGCCGTCACTTTCTAGAGCTGCTCTGTGCCTCTCTGAGGAGTGAATGCCAATATCTGTCGTGTGTGGGGAATGCTTTTCAGTTTTTCTTGTTTTGAAAGTAATTCCAAAGAAACAAAGGCCACGGGATAATCAGGAGGTCTCTGTTGTGCTGGATGAGCCCAGCAGCCTGGCACACTCAGCTGCTCTCCTCTGCTTGTGGCCCATGTGCATTCTGTGCAGAGGTTGCAGACCTATTATTGTGATGTTGCTCACTGCACAAAGCCCAGTTAATGAAAGGTTGGGATGCAATTAAAAATCATAGTGTCCTTTATTTCTAAGTGAAGTTTGTACTGCAGCATGAGTTCCTGGAACACACTACAAAATCATTTCCAAAGCCTAAGACATCTGTTTGTGTGTTGGTTTTGACCCCTGTAGAAATTTGTGGGTTTCTTTAGAGGGACAGAAACAACGCACCAGTCTCCGTTGGCCCCACAGCAGTGTGTGGGTTCTCTGTCAATATTCCAAATCCACATAATGGATTTGTGCCTCCACTTCTCAAAGGGTTGTGAATGTTGGGGTACGAAGAGAACCGTGATGCAGAGAGAAATGACAGTATTGGAACTACCCCCTTGTCTGCAGGATTTTCTTCTGGGGTGATGTTACAGTGATTAGTGAGAAAGCTACGGGTGGAAAAGTGTTGGACTAACTCTGAACAAACATCAGAAATCTCAGTGCCACCCCTGGCCTGTCTGCAGGAAGTGACCTGTTCCAGTCACCTTCTGTGGAGTCAGGGTCTTTAAAGAATCCATCACAGCTGCCTTCAGGGTGCTGTGCCCTCCCTGCTGGGGTGCAGGTGATGGTCTGAGGGACCGCAGGGGTTCCCCAGCTCCGTGGAGGACAATGGGCTGCTCTGCCCCAGAATGAGACCGGGGAATTCTTTATTGTATTGGTTGTGAAGGAGAAGTTCAGTCGTTTACTGACTTGGATTTTACATCTGTAAACCGGAGATGCTGATGTTTATTTAGGAAAGCAGTGAACTCAAACTATTTGTAGCATTTACTGAGAGTTTGGTGAAGCTGCAGAATGTCATTAAAACTCACTACTCTTCAGGGGTTTATTTCTTTTTGTTATCAGGCAGCTGGCCACATGGGGAGGTTTCTTTGCTGCAGTAACAAACCTGTTGCTGTTACATTTGGTGCAAAAGTCACTAGGAGTGTGCAACAGAGCTCCAGTTGCCTGAGCATGCTTAGCAGAGCTGCAAATGGCACGTAGGTGTCTAACATCTGTAATTAAACTGATTGACCTTTCCCTGTACAAGCTGGAAGGGAGAAAAGAAAAGTGCTAGAGAAGATGGATTGAGAAGTGAATGAGATGCCAAAGTAAATCTCATTTACCCGTCCCATGTGTCAATAGCGAGCTGGGAGAACATTAGTCTCTGAAATCATCTCACATCACCCAGATCATCTCAGACACCAGCTGTTGGCTCCGCAGAGCTGCCACAGGGTTACAGGCTCGGCAGCACTGCAACTGCTGGAGCAGTTGAGTTGTGAGACAGCTTCGCACTCGAGTCACCTAGCACGGCTGCGGCACAGACACTTCCCCTCTTCCTGCAACAGCCCCTGAGCAGCAGCACAAAGTCACTGCTGGGTAAGGGAGAGGAAAGCAGAATGTGTGTGAAAGCAGAAAGTGTGTGACTCAGAGGGAAGAGGGAAAAAAAGACATTTAGGAGGATGTGTATTATGGAAAAAAAGCAGCACGAGAGGCAGCAGAAAGAACTGGCCCTTAGCAGCTCTTTTCTTCACTAGACCCCATAAGAAAGAGTCTTTTAGGCTTACTGATTAACCCCCCGAGCTTTCACTGGCACAAACAAATTGGGACAGATGAGAATTGGTTCTGAGCTCTGCTTCCCCTGTCCTCCCTGTGAGTCACCCCTCACCTTTGTGCTGAGGAGAGGACTTGAGTATGAGACTTATCCTCCCTTTAGATAGAAAAATGCTCTTGGGAAGGAAATAAGTGATTTACATTGAACCACTTACGCCCTTGTGTCCGTGTCCTCTGTCTCCGTGTCCATGGGAAGGCTGGTGAGGTGTGGGGACTGGCAGGCTTTGCTGTGCAGATCGTGTGTCCTGCCCTGGGCTCGCTCGCTGTCCCACCCACTGGCCACAAGCTACGGGCAAACCTGGCCATGGGACCCCAGCCCTCAGCTCCTCTAATGTAACACCTTGTCTGAAAGACAACCCTGAGTAGTGCTTAGGTCTTAAATAGATCATTCCTGACAAAGCCCATTATTCACAGTGGGCATAAAGCCAATATCCCTCTGGTTCACCGAGTGCTCCCTGTAACGCTGCTGTCAGGAGAGTGAGCAGTGACCACGGGGGGCACGTGCTGAAGAGGAGGAGAACATTTATTGACAGCTGCAGACGATCTCTTCATCAGCCTAATCTCTGACATTTTAGTTTTCACTTCCTTGAGATGCTTGACATGTTCCATGTGTATAATTAGACCGGGGTTTGACTTTTTCTATGGCTCATCAGCCCATAGGCAGCCTAGGAAAGTCTTGTCTGGTGTTTCCACAAGGGTGTGAGTTCCTCCTGCATGCTGCCAAGTCACAGATCAGCTTTAACTGAGCATCAGCACGTGAAGGGAAAAGTTTTGACTTGACACTAAGAAAAGTCTGATCATTTTATTGTAAAGTCCCAATATGTGATACTTTTGAGAAATGAATGAGGGGCAAAGTACCCATAAGTGCTGTTGTATCTGTGGCTGTGGGTGCTCATCCCCTCCTGCAGCTCCTCTTCAGCCACCGACATATCTCACAGCATGTCCTGAACTCCTCCAGAACTGTGTAAGAGTTTGGACACCGAGAAAGGAAAACAGTTTGGGAACGGTGGGCTGTGCTGGGCAGAGGAGAAACCCCCGTGTCTGCCGTGTCTTTCCCCAGGGCTGCCTTTCCTCCAGTGGGTTTTGCTTTCTGCTGCTCAGCACTAGGGTTTTTTTTTGCAAGAGGGATAGTATTTTCTTCTATATTTGAATGGTATTGTTTAAAAATCACTTTGCATCAATGCCCAATCATTCAGGCCTTCAGTCTTTTACTTTATGGTTGTGTTTTATCATATATAGAGATGTGATTGCTTTTCACATCTCACACGTAATCCTCAAGAATCTTTTTCATACTCGCTCAGTCTGCTTTACTTCCAGCTGGCTGCCTCTAGGGTTATGGCTGAGGATGTGCTCGCTCAATTCATGGGACTACAAAATTGCATCTGGCAGATTTTAAGATAAATTCTGGGCCCACTGTATGCACCACACCATGGCCTGTGACTTCTGCTCCCTTCATTTCTTTTATTCACCTCATTTCCATTGAAAGGTCGTGCAGTGTACCCCTTATTTCTGTGTTATGGAAGCATTCATGGGCTCCAAGTATTGCATTGTGGGTCCAGCACTTTATTGCCTAAAGCAGACAGTCATCTTGTGGGATTCTGTCAGCCAGTGACAGAGCTGTACAAGGGGAAAATACGCAGTGAATAACGATTAGGCAGAGTGATTGTTTTTAAATTCCGAGGCTGGACTCTGCCCACTGACTGAGGAGATGATTTGTGGCATTTGTTGTTACTCCCTCTGACTCCCAGCCCAGGCACGCTGTCAGCTGAGAGCTGGCATGCTCCGGAGATGCTCGAGCATCTTACAGGAAAAATCTGTCCAAGCAATTAGAGATTTGGGTTTTTTTCTCCTGTACTTGCAGGTGGCATGAACAGAGCTGCACAAATGCTCTTCAGAGTTCCTATTAATTCCTGTTTTTAAATGACTGTTCTCTGCTTTCCTGTGGTTGGAAACACCTCGCCGTGTGCGTGTAAACAGTCGGGTGTACAGCCGAGGGGCAGACAGATGCTCTGCTTTGTGACAGATCACACTACATCCCAGAAGCTCTTCTGAAACGGATGAAAATGCAGTTTAAACCCACTTAATTTCACTACTCAGTATTTGGGGACGTGGTCTCTCTTGTTAAAGGGATTTTTCTCTGTGGACAAGGTCGCCGGACAAGTCTGGAGCTGCTGAGCGCTGGGGTCTGGTGTCAGTGGGGTTTGGTGCCTCTCTCTGTAGTCAAGGAGCAATAAGAGATGGCCAAATACCTGCATGTTTAGGTGAGATCTGGTTTGGGTTTATTGCTTTTACAGCAAAGATAGTCTTTGGCCACCAGATATAATACTACAACTTGCAGCTATTTTTATGTCATTGATTTCACCGGGTCGTCAACGGAGTGGGACAGAAAATTGCATTTAGAAGATAAATGGAAAAAAAAGATCTCACAAATGCATCGCATCCGAGATGGCAAACTGCCTCCTGGGACTGCATGTTGTTAGGCTCAGGATTTGGGCTGTGTGTTGTAGTCCGGGTTTTGCTAAAAAGCTAATTTAACCATAGAACAACATAGCAGGAGTACTTTAAAATGGATTATACCATAAAAGCCCCAAACCTTCCATTGTATCATAACCTAAACGGGCTGGCTTTGCTGCTATTTAACATTTTACATCCTGTGTGGCAGAAAGTACATAGATTATTAGTAAGTTGCTGGGTAAAATGATGATGAAATCCCAACTACTGGAGACACCGATGTCCCGCTTTCCAGTTCCAAGTGCTGTGTGGAGTTTGGCTGAACTGGTTTTTCTTCTGGCAAAATGTAAAGCCATAGTCTACTCAAAACTGCTAAGTTACAGGCAAGGTTTAACATGAGGACAGGTCAGTGCAGTGACAGAAATCCAGGCAGGTGTGGCGGGGACAGAACTGCTTTGCTAGGGCCTCAGCACCAGCAGGATCAGCCCATCCGCAGGCTGAGCAGGACGAGGGTGTTTTGGCAGAGCCTGCTGAGCTGTGTGTGTGTTTCTGCACATGCATGCATACGTTTCTTGGCGAGATGATTCTGCAGATTTGTTATTTATAGTATTTTAGCACTAAATAATAAATCAGCGTCTGGGAAAGAAACAACTTCTGTTTGCATTTTGCTAAATCATCTTCCATCTTCCCCTATAAAGCAGCAAAACACAGACCTGTGCAACATCTTTTATTCTATCATCTAAAATTCTGTGTGATTTTTTTTTTTCTTCACCATTCTCTCCTTTTATCTGTGAGAGGAGATTGAGTTCTTTGATATTTTATTTAGATGGCATTGCACATTTGGAAATAAGCCATTTGAGCTGGTTAGTGATACATGTATTGTGTGACCACTGTTGGGTCACCTTCTCTCTCTGGACCTCTGGCTTTTCATCTGCGTGGTGGAGACAGTGCCTGTTTTGCAGCAGAATTGTAACGGGAGCGATCAAGTGTGAGATGAGAGGGAGATTGGACTGTGCCTGTCTACCCCATTAAATTCCAGAGAGCTGGGGATTCAGTGCATCAGAGTTTTTCCCATCTGTAAAGTTTGTTGCCCAGAAGCTGGAAACTGCTTTTGGATGTCCAGAAAAGCAGAGCACAGTGAGGAAAACTTTGGGTCTCTGTTATTTCACAGCCAGAGGTGGAATCTAAGTCTCACTCGACGTTGAGAAGCCTGGCATGGAGACTGACACAGTTAGTTGACAAATAGTCACCAGGTCCTTCCCAACTGCCTGCCGGAGGTTGCTATGGGAAGCACAAAGTCATGACGATTTTGTATTGCTCATGTGAAGCTTTTTGTTTTGCCTCACAGTGAGATCTTGCAGAGGAGCAAAGGTGCTGTTGTACTTTTCATTTATAGCTTTCCCTGGTGATAGGAAATGGTCACGGCTGTCCAAAAACCCCTTCACCCTGTCCCTTGGCAATTCTATCTGGCCTTCAGAAGCCCATTACACTAAGCCACCGTCACAGCTCATGAGGGAGAAACATTGCCCAGAAATGCTGGACACAAGACATCCTACTTCACAACATATTTTATGATCTCCTGTATCACACGACGCCGACCTTTAGGGAAAGAGGTGGATCTTCCTGTGTCACTGCACAATGAGGTTGAGAACAAGCTGGGAGTGATCAGTTAAATGGGACAGATCAAGGTAAAGGGAACTGCATTAGCTGTGCTTATTTCCTAGAAATTCCACAAATTGCTTGCTTTTAGTCACCAGTAGTTTTTGTCTTAAGTATTTCACCTTGCAGATGAAACATTCAACATGCACAAACATTCAGAGAAACGCCCTCTGGTTTGTGATGATTTAATGGGTGGATTTAATTTATTGGATAGTCAAGTGCTATGGGTGGTGGATGCGCTGTCTGCCCACTCCACTTTGATGTTGCCAGGGAAGCCGTTACTAACGGCACACAAATTCTATCCAGCAGTTCTCTCCAGTGCCTTAACTGTAGTGCCTCCAGTACTGCGAGCTGGAAATCGCTGCTCATCGTGGGCTGCCCGAGGAGAGCACTGCTAAACATGAAAGATGTGATGAGCTCTGTGGAGGACCTGGCACCAGAAGGCATCTCTTGCCATAATGACCTTCCTGTAAAAGTAGAGTAGAACACAGTTCCCAAATTACACCCGGACCCATTGGAATCCACAGAGCCCAGTTTAGCTGTCACTGGCACTCGTTTCTCACTGGTGTGACTCACTGCCTGTAATGAAGTTACTCCCACTCCAGGTTGTGATCAGTGGGCAGAAGCATTACAAATTCTTTACATAGATGAAACTGCAAGGGGCTGTCCAAGCTGTCACTACAGCAGACCTGGAAGGACACTCGGATCCCCAGCCTCAGCCGAGTCGCTGGTTTTATGTCCTGCAGCCCCAAACGAACCCGCCTGGACCCGACTAACGAGGCAGCTACAAACGCCTCCTTTGTTGCTGGCAAAAAATGAATCATGAAAGCTGCTGAAATTCATTTTCAGTTCACAGTACATTTGGTGCCAGACTTTCATGCTGCAATCACGTGCCTCTCCCTGACATGTACAAGGAGCCGTGTGTGTGTTTGTTTACCCTGCGATGTGCACTTGAAGGCATGTACAGGCTCCAGTAGAGATGCTTTTAAAGCCTGAACACCTGTTTTCTCCTAAAAATCCCCATCTCCCCCCAAATTAGCAGTTCCTGTTTACTGCAAAGTCCAGACATTTTCTTTTCCTTTTCCTCTTCAAACATTTTTTAGCCCTATTCAGATGGTAACAGACAAAGGATGGACAGTGGCAGTGTCTGAGAGTGGCACAAAGTGTATGGGAGGGGAACAGTTTAAACAAGACTACAGTAACTGCTGAAAATCTAAGGAAAGAATGGTAAAAATAAAGGGTTTTTTTATTTTTAACACAGGCAAGTGTTACTATGTAGAAGATAAACCTAAGATTTAATGATTTTTCTTTCAACAACTGAGAATCTTCTCTCTTTTTTCTAAAATCTCATTTTCTCCTTTCACTTCCAAGCCCACAGAATTGAAAACTCTGCTAAACAGCACATGGGCACGTGATGGGCCATTCCTTACAGGCTGGGATCTTTCAGACTCCTCCTTTCTGGGTAATAAATTGTCCACAAGATGGTGTGGATGTGAGATTTCCTTTGGGCCATTTGGCAGGACCTCTAAATTGGCATCTGATCTGACATCTTCCCAGGCCACGAAGGGAAGGCTGGGGGACTCAGATGGAGATCCACAGAGATGAGCCATTTCAGGAGCATTTGTTCATACAACCATAGGATAATTCTGGTCATAAAGGACCTCTGGAGGTTACCTAGTCCAGCTCTGTGGTGTCTTTATGTGGAGGGTAGGACAGTGCTGTGTTAATGCTGAAGGAGAGTTATTAGGACGTGTGTTTACAAGTCACGTTGATGCATCTCCCCATCTGCATCAGAACTGGTAAAGAAAGGCCTAAACTGGACAAGAGCCTCTACTGTTTGCTGCTTTTCTGATCCATCCTGACACCTCCATCTTCAGGACAGAACCTGACAATGCCTGTGCCTTTGTTCTTGAGCTACAGATAAATCTTCTGCGTGTAAACTGGTGGAGCTGTTTACCTATGTGGTTTATCTCTGCAGAAGGCTTTCCCTAGGCTGGAAATCAAGCTTGTTCAATAGAGCTCATTAGGTAATGAGCTTATTCACTAAGCTCATTAGTGGTGGAATTCATCCCGCTCAGCCTTCTGCAGCCCCAAATCTTGCGTCCCTTCAGCCCAGCTTACCACTTATTTTGACCCTTAGCAAGAGAGATGACTCCTACCTAATTTCATCTGGTTTGTGTGTTTTCATTCAACAACTGCCTCCTTGAATGAATGTTTCTATTATTTCATCTGACCTGCTCTTCCCCCGTAGCAGGAAAATATCTACAAGGGCTGAAGTCTTTTGCATGGAGCGTGCCAAGGCTGGAGTATCATGCCAGCTCATTTCATGAACTGAAGTAGAGTGTCTGACTCAGTAGGACTCATCCTGTTCCATGACGGATGCTCCCTGGATTGCTGAGCAGACGGTTGGGCAGATGTAAGTAGGCAGGAAAACGAAAAGAGGCACCAAGTAAAAGTTGTGATTACCTCCTGTGAGCTGACCACGAGTGCCCATCTGCACGCAACCTCGGGGTCCAGCAGGAAGCTCTAAGGCTCACCAACGCACAGCATTTCATCTTTAGAAAGAGGGATTTGGGGTCTTGGTTCATTTTGCAGGGATTGGAGAGGGAGCCTGGTAAAAAGGGCATCTCAGAGGTGCAAAGTGGGGTGGGAGACGGCGTTTTAAATCTTCCTGAGCCAACAGCACCACCGCAGTGTGTGACAGGGAAGGGTGTGTGCTGGCAATAATGCCTCATTGATTCGTGCTCAAAGTGGGGAATTTTAAGTCCTGTTTCTACTTATTTCAGACACTGATTACCAGAAAAAGGCTCTCATGCTGTGGAGTAACGGAGGTGTCAGAGGCTGTTAAATTGACAACAACCTGCTCCTATCTTCCCTCTAAAGAGGCAGAAGGAAGCAATTGGAGCTTTTCTCAGTTTAATATTGATGACAAAAGGCTGAGAATCTATGTAAACCTCAGAAGACACTAAACCAGGATTATAATTGAGCATGAAGTCTGAAATCAATTGCAGGGAAAAAATAAGTTTCTTTCTGCATTAGCAGGTAGTAGTAGCTCAGAGGACCAAGCACCCTGACCATACACGTCTTGGGGAGGATTAATTTCAGACTAGTCCTAGTCTGGTCTGTGGACTGAATGCCCATTAGCAGTAAGAGCACTTCAGGTGCATTCCTGGAGGGCATCTTCCAGTCGTATTTCATCCAGGGGGAATGCACTTTGCTGCCCCAGAACCTCTCTGCACTGTGAGCTGGACTGCAGCAGGGACAGGGTAGGTGAGGTTGCTTCCAAAGAGCCTTCCTGATCCAAAGTGAGACTCGGCAGTAGATGGACTCCGGGAGAAAGCAGCTCAGAGCAGCTTTCTCTTCATTTAGGTTTCCTTTGGAAGATAGCTTGCTTCTGCCAAGCATTAAGTTGCAAGAATAGCTGGATTGCATTATCCTTTTCCATTGAAAAAGAGAGGGCTATTTTTGTTCTTACCATAGTGCCTGTAATTAATATTTAAGGAGGATGGCTCCTTGTGCTCCAGGTCATACAAATAGAGAGAAAAGCATGTGCTGTTGATGGGCTGTTGTCTCCAAATTACACCCCAAAAATGCACATAGAGCAACAGACGTTTAACTGAGGATTGTGGCAACTGGCTGAGAAAATAGAGGCAGAACTAAATAATAGCAAGAAGTGTTTTTCTTAGTACAAAGAAGAAAAAACAGGGCCTGTCTGGTTGTAGGGTGAAATCTTGTTATCAAGGCTGTGCATTTAAATGTGAAAGGCTGAAAGTGAGTCAAGATTTTATCATCTGACATCTTCACATCTGATGTGAAAACCTGTGTCTACAGGCAAGAGGAGAAAAACAGCACTTGGTGCCTCTTATATGGCAGAGAGGAGTCACATGCACAGAAAGAATAAAGCAATAAGTACGTGAAAAAATAATCACCCGTAATAAAAAGCTGAGGGCACTTCACAGTGTTGAGGATGTGTTGTTTGATTACCAGGAGCTGTTAAAAGTGAGCCCAGCAGCTTTTGCTCCTGCCTGCTGCAGGGCAGGTCGGGTGAGGTTCTGGGTGCCAGGGGGGGTTATTTCTGTCCAGTAAACCCACACCTGGTGCCTGTTCAACAACAGCAGCCGCTTCCTTCCGTAGGTGAGACTTAACCCCCTGCATTATTTGACCTTGTTAGCAGGAGACTCCACAGCACAGTGGCACTGAGACCTCTGCAGCTCTGTTTAAGCTCAGGTTTCAGGAGCCTATAGCCTGGATCCGCAGGACTACTCTCTTCAGAAGCAAACAATCCTTCTCAAGGGCTTTCTGGGGATGTACATCAGCCAAATTTTACAAAGTCCTGAAGGCAGAGAGCTAAAGCTGATCTGTGTTTTAATTTTGCTGCAGATGGCAGGCCAAGATTGAAGCAGCAGGTTTCCCCAGGCGATCCGCTCGATGGCTCTCCCCAGCCCGAGCGGTGAAGAGCCCGCTCAGAAAATGACTTTGAGTGGCTGCCCGTTTTGGTTTTGTTGTTGTCGCAGATGCTTTTATAGGTGAGAGATAATTCATAGGCAGAGTGCTGCTCTCCATCAGGAGAAGTGACAGCAGTGACAATGCCACCGCAGCGCTCGTCCCCAGACCCAAACCCCTCACGGCCCCGTGTGGAAAGTAAGAAAAAGTCCACAATATGGAGCCAGAACAAAAGAGGGAAATCACAAATGAATGAGGGAAAGAAAGAGCCAGATGCTCCAGCATCATTGCCGAGGCTGCAAAGCAGAACGAAAAGCCAGTGAGGACTTGCACCTTTTCAAGAAGTAATGGATTGTTTCCTCCTCTGGCAGGCGGTGATTTGACTTGCCACATGCCTCCTAGTAATTTCCCAGCAGGTTTTAATGTTGGAACAATGGCATTCTGTTAGATATTGATTTTAAAATAACTCTTCCACACTTACTTGTAACTTTAAGAGGTGAATTACAGCCCTCGAATGTGCTCTAATGTAGCAGTGGTAAATAGTTAAATAGGCACAATCTGTTTCTGGAGGCATTGCCTGTCCAGGAGAAGGCAGAGCTCAGCTGAACCCTGCCTGTCTTCCTGGTCCGCAGGGAAAGCATCCAGCAGCCTGCCTGTGCCGATGGAAAATACTAATCAATTCACTGTGGATGTGGTGGAATCTGACAGAAAAAAATAGATTCTGTGCTGGATGTTGAAGCAGCAAGAGTGGGAGGGCAACGGATAAATGGCCTCGTTGTAGCTCTGCTTTCCAACTTCTGAGCCGTGCCGCTCGGCGTGGGCTATCGCTGCGGCTACCGGCAGCCTTCGGCCAGCCTGGAGG